>PITA01002201.1:0-105524 GCA_004023965.1 Spilogale gracilis
CAAGAATCCCATAAGCAGTTCCTCAAAGTCTTTTTTTTTTTTTTTTTTAAGATTTTATTTATTTGACACGCAGAGAGACAGCCAGAGAAGGAATACAAGCAGAGGGAACAGGAGAGGGAGGAGGCTTCCCGCTAAGCAGGAAGCCTGATGCGGGGCTCGAACCTGGGACCACGGGATCATGACCTGAGCCGAAGGCAGACGCCTAATGACTGAGCAACTCCTCAGGTGCCCCTCCTCAAGGTCTTCTCACAAGGTTAGCCTGTCCATCTTCTAGAATGGAGCACACACTGGCCACGTGGCTGGGGACATCTTGCCAATCCTGTGACGAGCTCTCTAGAAGATGACCTACTCCCAGCTGGGGCAATGCAGGAGAGTTATGCACCTTCTAGGCCTCAGAGTCCCTCCCATCGCCTCTAGGGTCCAGGAGACCCCAGCCCTTTTGGGCCCTAACACCTCCCTGCACATCATTCCTTCTCCTTGGAACCACCTCCTGGATGACTGGTAAGATACTAATTATTCTTCACAGTCATGATCAAATGCCACACCTCTTCCACGAAGCCTTCTAGTATTTCTTGTCAAAAGTAAGCTTGGCAGCCTGGACTGCGCTGAGTAGCACATTCCTCTCCTCCGGCACACACTCCATCTAACCTTAAGTGGACACGGTCATGCATGGATCTGTCTCGATCAGGAGACAAAGGGTGCCTGAGGGCAAGGACTATGTGGAGTCTACTTCTGTTAGCCTAATCCAAGCACAAAGTTGGTTGTACTGAATACAAAAGTCCTTGGGCCCTGAGCCGGTCTCAATACAATGAGACAGGAAATGGGAGTCTCTAACTCTGGTCCACCCGCCAGCCCCTGCGATGCTGCCCTGGGCATATGAGAGAAATGACCATCTCCCTTCTGCTCCCAATGTCACAGGCAGGACACACAACAGCGCCAAGGCTCACCACCCAGGCCCCTCTTCTGGACCCAGCACACTCCGAGGACCTTCATGTCCTCCTGTCTCAAATCCAGACCCAAAAAGCAGATGGATGCCCACATTCATACTTGTCAAAAGAAACAAATTTTGAAAGTGACTGTCTTTTTTAAAGTCCCTGAATTTGGGGGCGCCTGGGTGGCTCAGTTGGTTAAGCGACTGCCTTCGGCTCAGGTCATGATCCCGGAGACCCGGGATCGAGTCCCACATCGGGCCCACTGCTCGGCAGGAAGCCTGCTTCTCCCTCTCTCACTCCCCCTGCTTGTGTTCCCTCTCTGGCTGTGTTTCTCTCTGTCAAATAAATAAAATATTAAAAAAAAAAATAAGTCCCTGAATTTGGAAGTCTGCAAGTAGGTCACCTTAAAAGAATAAACAGCATGCTGATAAAAAACAAAAACACTTTGATGGTTTGGATTATTCAATCTCTCAGTTTAGTTTGAATTGATGGGAAAATTTAAACATTACAAAATGTAAGTTTCTGACAGTTCCAAATCAAAAGTAAATGTATCCCTGAAGTAAGTATCCTTTATTTCTTACTGATATTCCTAGAGACAGATGACACATACAAAATATGGTGGCTTCTAATGAGAAGTTAGATGATTAGCTTCGAGATTTCAATGTGAACTAATACTCAAGTACCTGGTATATTACATTCTTTATAAGTTAAATGTATTTGCATGTACTTCCCTGATGAAAAGCATGAAAATATTAAGCAAATGAAATTAATAAATTTAGAAACATCACTACCAAAGCTACAGCAGATACAGCAAAGAACAGATGCACTTGGGCAAAAGAGGTGATGAGTGGTCATTTCAGTTACTGAGGGTAACGCAACACTTGAGCTGATTTAATAATTTACTGGACATAATATCAAGTCCATCAGGGATGCAGTGAGTAAAAGGGAAAAGTGGAGGAGGACAAGTCAAAGGAACCTGTCAAACTGGAGAGAGGCAGGAGAAAAGGCCAGGTCTTAAACTCTCTGGCTCTCTGGAGCCTCGGTTTCCTCACCCAGAAAGGAAAACTGATGCTGATGATTACTCCTAGGTCTTGCTCAAGGATGGCATACCTCAGTTAGGAGTGGAAGGAAGTAGCTGCTCTCCACGGGGCGCTGAGGAAGCCCAGAATCGCACAGTGGCTTCCCAGGCGCCACAAGCAGAGTCCTGAGGAGCCCGTGGGAATGAGGCAGGTGCACAACGGGGAGGGCAGGGTGTCAAGGGCGGGGGTGGGATGGGGCAGGAAGGAAGGGCAGGAAGGGGGCACAAGCCAGTCGGGGTCAGTGACAGCACCCAATCTTCAGAGGGCTACAGAGCACGGCCGGGTGCCCACCCTGAAACAGGAACAGTGAGGAAGGAAGGAGGAACTAGGGTCACATTTCTATACAAAAATCCCCATGTGGTTTAAACTTGATGAGTTTCTCATAACTTTTATCTTCCAGCTGCTGGCTGGGCTGAGAACAATGTTATACACTATTAACAGGGACATTTTTAAATTGACAAGACTATGCAGGGACCATTTTGTTACTACTCCTGTTAACCACCAGAGTGTAATTTCCTTACACACTACCTCTCTTCAAGAGGAGCCCAGAAAACTTCACAGAATCCCAAATACAGGAATGCAGGTGGTATTAGTAACTCTAAAACTCCAAAGTTAAAAATGCAAACAAAAGTTTAATGTTTTCTTAAGGAAGCCTAATGTTAGGTAGATCAGAAAATCACACTCAGAGTTAAACCCTAACTCATCGCCTTGGCGGCAAGTCCTATCATGACCTGGTCCCTACCTTCCTTCTTCCACTCTCCCTCACTGACTGGCCTGTTCTTCTCTGGCCACAATGATCTTCCCACTGTTTCTCAAACACACTGAGCTCATCTCTGCCTCAGGACTTTTGCACAGGCTGTTCCCTCTTCCCAGAATGCTCTTCCCTAAGATAATTGCACGGCCCACTCCCTGGCACGATATGAATCTCCGGCTAGAGTTCCTCAGAGTCTCCCTGAACCATCCTCTCATCCAGCTCCACCACCCTATAAGATCTCTAAGATCTTAACAATAACATTCTGTTGTTAACAAATTTCATTCATGAAGTACATGCTGACATCTCCTGGATTACACCAAAAAGAAAAAAAAAGACTACGTGTATGATTAACCACAACATGTTTCTTTTTTTTTTTTTTTTTTTTTTTTTTTTTTTTTTTTTTTTTTTTTTTTTAGATTTTTTATTTATTTGACAGAGAGAAACACAGTCAGAGAGGGAACACAAGCAGGGGGAGTGAGAGAGGGAGAAGCAGGCTTCCCGTCGAGCAGGGAGCCCGATGTGGGACTCGATCCTAAGTCTCCAGGATCATGACCTGAGCTGAAGGCAGTCGCTTAACCAACTGAGCCACCCAGGCGCCCCAACCACAACATGTTTCTTGAGCTGACAGCAAAACTTAATTTTTCGGTGATTCTTAAAAAGCAAACTCTTCTACGCCAGTCTGTATAGTCACTCAGTTAGAAGACCTTCCCATCTGGAGACTTCTGGGCAGCCTCTGGGGTACCCAGAACCCCAGTTCGGTATGTTTTTGTTGTTTGTAAAGGGGTCCTCTCTGAGTCAGAGGAAGCAACTGTGTTAGGACCCAAAGGCCCAGTCAGTTACAACACACTTTAAATTCTCAAGTATTAAGACTTGCTGTCTCAAAAAAAAAAAAAAAAAAAAAAAAAAAAAAAAAAAAAAAAAAAAAAAAAAAAAAAAAAAGACTTGCTGTCTCATTGAGTCAACATTTATATTTATAGAATTTAAAAAAAACATTTGGCCAGACTGTCCCCTATAATGAACCTCAAACACACACCCAGAAGCTAGCTGGGTTTTTAAAAAAGATTTTATTTATTTATTTGAGATAGAGAGAGCACAAGCAGAGGGAGTGGCAGGCAGAGGGAGGAGCAGACACTCCAATGAGCAGGGAGCCTGATGTGGGGCTCAATCCCAGGACCCTGGGATCACAATCTGACCAAAAGGCAGATGCTTAATGGATGGAGCCACGCAGGTGCCCCATCTAGAACCTAGTTTGATACCACATTTATGTGTCAAAGGAAAACTGGTTAGCCCTGAAAAGTGAAAGACGGGAAGACATTAAGAGACTGGAAACAAACTATCTCTACGACTCTGTATTATTCTAGGACCTTCTTTTAAATCCTGAACACTCCTTTAAGAAATACTCATTCCTCAAAGCAATGAAATGCAAGAAAGTATCTCCTTGAATAATCCTAAATGCCAGGAAGAGAGGGCATCTGACTGCCAGGACCAACACTGTTTCTCTTGACTGCAGATTCTTAAAAACAAGAGCTCTTCCCAGGGTGGAAGCCTCAGTCATATCTAAAAATAAATGAATAAATACAGTGGGAGGACATACACTCACACTGAAGGAGAACCAAGAACCAAGAGTGTGTTGGATGTCTGGGCCAAAATATTCAATGCCAGCATGTCCCAAGCAAACACGACATCTTGTCCATCCTGTACCTCCAACTGTGGGATCTAAAGGGGCAGTGGTTCCACACAGATGACACTGATCCTTGGCTTAGACCACGAGTGGGAGCCTCTTAAGGGCCCCTGCCCACCCCCCCATCCCCACTTACTGCACTATCCTTCACAGAACCACACCCTATCTCCTCCCAATGTCTCTGATGGGGGAAAACAACTAATTTTTCCACTTTGGAGCAAAATGCTACTGCAGCTGGAGAAACATTCTTGGATATCATAAATAAGATATTCTGATTCTAAGGATTTGTAAATTTGATGCCGAAGTGTGTGAAAGGATGAACAAGCAGATTTGAGGAAATATTATGGAGCCATGGTAACAGAAACCACTGAAGAAACTCCAGTTGCACAAAACTGTTTAAAAATAAACCGGATATTAAAATACCAGCAAAAAGCTACAATGACTCACACTGTTCTCCTCAAACACTTATGAGAACAGCCAGTTCTTTGACAGTCTCCCAGTCTCTTTCCCTATTGGAGAAATGCGAGACAAAGAAAGTAAAAAGAAGCTTTGAAAATTTTCTTTAATTTTACCAGCAACTTGAAATGAATAAGACCTTATATGCTTTTAGAGTTTGAGGAGAGCACAGAAATGTATATTCATGATGAGAGAATTGTCTTGAGCCTTTTAATAAGGCTTTACTTAATAAAATATAACTGAGGCCCGAGTGTGCTATACTGAGCGCTCAAATACGAGTAAATGTGCTAAAGAGTTACAGCACAATTTCTGTCATTAACATATGACCTTTTATTTTTTTTTAAAGATTTTATTTATTTATTTGACAGAGAGAGAGAGATCACAAGTAGGCAGAGAGAGAGGAGGAAGCAGGCTCCCTGCAGAGCAGAGAGCCCGATGAGGGCCTCGATCCCAGGACCCTGAGATTATGACCTGAGCCGAAGGCAGAGGCTTTAACCCACTGAGCCACCCAGGTGCCCAACGTATGACCTTTTAAAGGCATTCTGCGTATGTGACCACCGTTCCCTTTCTTCACTTGTGTGCATGCCCCTGCCTCCTTCTCCTAGGCCCCAACTCCACTGCACGTCCTTCAACTACACTGACACACCTTTTCATGTGGCAGCTGCACACCCAAGACCTTTTTGGGCCCACACATAGGATCTGCCCACGTGTGTGGGGCCCTGCACGGGTCTGTCCTACCTGCCAGGCCGGCTCAGCCTCCTGCCAGGCTCTGAACAACCACAGGTGCGGCGCACTGAGGCCTGACACTGCTGGTCCTTGTCAACTCCTACCCATCCTGCAAGGCCCAGTTGGAATGTTACCTCCTCTGAGGAGGTGCCCCAACCACAGCAATGACCCTCTGCGCACCACTGGCCCAGTGCAGTTTCTGTGTGGTGCCATTACTTGCTTATATCCCTATTTCCCCAACCAGGCTGTTACTCCTGGGGGCGCACTGGTGCCTGTCACAGTACCTTTAGCTGCTCAGAGACAGTCGCTGAAGTAAGAAAGGAGCCAGGGAGGGAATTCCTAGGAAACCTCAGTCCTGTAGTAGCTGTGTTATTCCTCATTAGCCCAGGACCTGCCTCCTAGCCTGTTCCCCTTTTTCCCCTGCCCTACTCACTATAAGCCCTTCTTTTTCATGTGAAAATAATTATTCCCCTATGCAAACTGCCACTCTTCCACGTGCTCAAGCACCTGTTTTGGACGTACACACTCATCTACAATTTTGTCTGGATTCAGAACACCAGAAAAACTCGTCTGCAAAAAGCTTTGCTGCCAGGGGCGCCTGGGTGGCTCAGCCGTTAAGCATTTGTCTGCCTTCAGCTCAGGTTACCATCCAGGGTCTTGGGTTCAAGCCCTGCTTTGGGCTCCTTGCTCAGCGGGAAGCCTGCTTCTCCCTTTCCCACTCTGCCACTTGTATTCCCTCTCTCGCTATCAAATAAATAAAACCTTAAAAAAAAAAAAAAAAAAAAAAAAAAAGCTTTCCTGCCAGTTGGTGACCAGTTTTAATGAAGTAACTGCACTGCAGCAACCTCTTACAATTTACTTTGTTTAGGGCTAATTTTAAAATCTTTTGCAACATAAATTATTCCTCAAGCCCCATAATCACTCAGATTTCAATTCAGTTTGTTACCAAAAGCCGAGGAGAACTGCTCACACACACTAGCGTTGAGCAGGGAAAGCGCTGCCCACAGAGACAAGAGTCCACCTGAGGACGTGCTCCCGCAGGACCGCTGGAACACACTGAGCCGGTGGAAATGCAGGTGACCAACAGCAGCATCAAACCGAAGATCTAGAAAGCATACTCTACACGCTCACCACCAGAGCTAAGGAGGAGATTCCCTGTGCATCGCAGGCGGGGCTCCAGGGATGCCCCCAGGAGCACTGGCTACGAAGGGGACTGATCCCGCCATCGGAGTCTTACTAGCCATGTGCCTCAGCAAATCGCATTACTGCTCTGTGCCTCGGATACACTGGTCAAACAGGGATGCTGAGGAGCACCCTGCAGGCTTCTGAATGAGGATTAGCTTAGATAAGGCAAGGATGTGCCTATCTCTTATGTGGCAAAAAATAAATGTTGGTTCCCTTTCCTGGCTCTGGTGCAAATCTGATGAGTGCAGCAGAATGACCTTGGACTTAGTATAAGACTCCTTGGGACTTCAGTTTTCTTGTTCATAAAGTAGGTGATCTTCAAGTTCTACTTAAACTCAGACATGCTAAGGGGAGCCTGGGAGTGCAGGCACAGGACAGACTGGGGCCAGTAGTGGTTCAAAGTTTGCAGTGAAAATGTGTATTATGCATTTAGTGTCAAAACGAGAAGTGAAAAGGACTTTTTTATTAAACAAAAGCAGTGTTCAATATTTTCATTAATCAAACTTTCATTAAATTAGCATGTATCCCTTGGGAACACAATGGTGACTACACACCTACTGTTTGCTTTCCATTCTTGCAATATCTGTAGTCACACTATGCCCTGGGTGCTAGGCAATCCAACAGGGTTCACAGCAGAAGAGAAGCCCATCCTCATGCAGTCACATTCTAGTGCCAGTGACTGACAAAGAATAAACCAGAGTGGCTGTTCCGTGGGGAAACACAGCAAGGAAGAGGGATGAGGGTCAAGGCCGAAAGGAGGCTGAACTTTTGAGCAGAGCGGCAAGAGAAAGTCTCACTGAACAGGTGACATCTGAAACAAAGCTGAAGGCACTGCGGGCCCCCAGGAAAAGGCACGTGGCAGAAGGCCGCTGGAGTCTGAGGGCAGGAAGGCGTGCCTGGTGATATGGCCCCGGGAGCGCCGCCCAGTGAGAGGGGACAGTGGCTGCCACTAGGCAGACGGCAGCAGAAGCAATGACGCAGGAGTTCTGAAAGAATCTTGAGCATAAAACAAAACAACCTCAGTCTTTCAACTTCCATCCCACCAGTGTCCATCCCCGAGCCCCGCCCAGGTTCTTGGGCTCATGCTTCTACAACCTCGCGTCCAGCAGCAAACGCGCCCTGCAATTCCCGAGCTCAGCTCTCCCCACCAACCCGCTGTGGGTAAGGAGCAGGGATGTGGGCCGCAACTCCTGCCCCTGACCCCACACAGCCCCAAGAGGCAGGAAGGTCCAGCAGCAATAAGGGTCCCACACTGTCTGGGACAGCTGCACAGACATGAAGTCGGAGCAGCTTCTCCTCCCTGCTTGAGTGGTCCTGGGTCCCTACTCCCAGAAGGCTCCCCTCTTCTCACCCAGCAGACTTTCCCCAGATCATATCCTCACTACCCCCTGCCCACACTTGTACAAAGTAAAACAAAATCCTCTTGCTAAATGCTAGATTCAAACCGACACCACTAAGAACGGTGCCGTCTGATGCAAGCAGGATGTACGTGGTTTCAAAGCACAGAAGCGGTCACTTCAGGTAAGCACAAGTGGGGTCTCCTGAAATCCCTCACTCTCGATCCGCACTCGGGGTTAGTTTCTAAACTGTTTCCCGGGCTTACCAAGGAGCGGGACATAGAAATCGCCAATACCCAGCAGTGCATTCCTAAGGCCTAAGAAGGAAAACTGAGATGGTACTTAAGGATCCAGAGAAAGGTGTTTCTGTTTATTTTCTTCTTAAAACTGGCATGAAGAAAGGAAAGGCCCAGATGCTTTGATAAAGCCTCCACCTTTGGAATATGCAAGGAGTGTTAAAAGGCTTGAACTTTCCTTTCCGATTATCTTACAGGAAGTGAACTCAAATCTTAAAATCTGCTGTTCTGTCACGGAGCAGGCTTCAGAAGTGGATAAGGAAGTTCTTCCTCTAGGAGGGGCGCCCCGAGTATGTACTCTGTGTCAAGAAGAACAGAGGGTGTACAGACACACGCGGCCCCAACAGGCCACCTGGCAACTCCCCAGGGTCCTTTAGGCTTCATCACCTCCTCCCACCAGCCTGGCCCAGTTAAGAGTTGGCGCTCCCGCCATGTGTCATCTGTGAGACTCACAGAGGTCATTCTACTCTGTGAGGAATTCCATGGGGACAGGGTTCTGCCCCTTTATCTGTATATAACCCAAAACAAGTGCTCAAGGAATGAGACAGTGTGGGGCACCTGGGTGGCACAATCGGTTAATGGGCCAACTCTTGGTTTCAGCTCAGGTCAAGGTCTCAGGAGCCTGGGATCAAGGCCCATGTTGGGCTCTACACTCAGCACAGAATCTGCTTCAGATTCTCTCTCTCTCTCTCTCTTTCTCTAATCTATTTATTTGAGAGAGAGAGAGAGAGAGAGAGAGAGAGAGAGAGAGGAAGGAAGGAAGGAAGGAAGGAAGGAAGGAAGGAAGGAAGGATCACAGGTGAAGGGAAGACTAGGGGAGAGAGGAGGTACTGTCTGAACTAGATCTTGATAGTTAGAGGTGACAAACTTTTCTATGTGAGAAATTAGTATTTCAAAATACAAAATACTAGATCTGGAGTCCTCTAGTAACTCTTAAAATGACTATGCTTTGCCCTGTGTCTTCTACATCCTAATTCCTCAAAGAAAACAAACGGATGGCCACCCCTCCCTGGTCATTTTCAGCCCCTCCTTCTTTCCCAGTTCTGAGTAAAAACAGCCTCAGGTTACGGCGATGGCAGCAAAGGAAGGCAAGACCCAAAGTCACCTGGTCTCAGGCCAGCCTGTCAGCTGTGAGTCCAACCACTCAACTTAAGGAGCTAGAGCAAAGAGCATTTAGCCATGTCCTCTAAACTCGTTTTTCTTATGCAATGGAAACGTGTCAGCTGACGGGTCCACGCCTGGGACTGATTTTTTAGCCAAACTTGTGAGACCTCCCTAGGCTGGCAGGCACCCTGGGAACGTGGAGGCAGGGGCTGAACATTTCCCAGAGCTAAATATTGACTTGATGCTCCACAGGCTTAAAAATAAAAAAGTCACTTTAAAAAGGACACAAATGACACATTTGCAAGCCTGATATTAACGTGAGAATACAAAATGGCCGTGCAAGAAAATGTGCAGGAAGAGTCCCAAGATTTGAAAGAGAAATTATTTCAAGCAGACCTCGCCGGACTCGTTACTCCGCTCCCCACAGACGCCATCGGAGCCAACCGGCAGCAGCGGGGCTGGGACGGTGCCCAGGGCGCAGCGCTCCCAGGAGGAGCACAGCCACTTCTGCTGCCCAGGCTGGAGAGGGGCTACAATGTGTAGGAGCCGAGGGTGCAGGAGCCCGGTTCCAGTGCTCACTGCGGCTTTCACCTGCACGGCCTCAGCTTCCCCACCTACTGGAAAAGCGACCCGTTCCCTGCCCTGCTTGGCCCCGGGGCCGGGGAGGATGGGCACCGACCACTGCGCAAACCCTGTCACTGCATCTGACCGTCAGCCCCCCACTCACCCCCTCATTCCCTCATAAACACATCTTGAGACCCACGGGAGATCCACAGTGAGCAAGATAAAGCCCCTGACTTCTCTGCATCTTCATGGCCTCTGCAGATACCAGGCATTTGATAAACTGACAAATGTGGGAAGGCTCCACCAGACGCGATCACTGGATTTCTCCAGGGGATTTCTCCAGGGGGCCTTTCCCCCCTGCACGTGGCCGAGTGCGGCCTGCAGCACGGGAGCTCCTCCAGGGGTGAGGAGGCTCCAGGAGGCCCATGCTTGTGACCAGCCCCACACATGTTACCTATTACACAGTCATCTATGACACAGTCAAAAACCAGCACCAAATGGAAAGGAGGAGTGCTGGCATAAAAACTCAAATTCCTTCTTAAGTGCTTGGTAATTTGGACAGCAGCTTACTCCAAAAACAGATTTTTATCTTCTATGCAAGAAGGAAGGAAGGAAACGCACTGTGGAGTAAATCATCAGACTGTGAGCAGCTCAAGGGCAAGCCCTGTCTCCTTCACCTTGACACTCAGAAGACTGCACAGCAGAGGGTCCATATATGCCTGCGTTTGCAGACTGCTGACCAAATGACACCGGCTCCCAGCAGTGAGAATGAAGGTGACAGGCGGGGAGGAGGGGACCCTACAGCTCAGCAGGCACTCTTTGATAGCCACTCCTCCTGAACAGATGTGGGAAGGGAGGAGGACAGACGAGGGGTCACCAAGGTCAGTGGGTTAGGTAGGAAGTGGTGCCACCAGAATGTGAGCCCCACGCGGAGCACAGGGAGATTAGCAAGGCCTGGAGACGGGGCACCTGCCAGGCCCGTGGGTGGTCTTCTCTCCTCCCAGTCCCTTCCCTTCATGTAGGCAACTCCTGCCTTTGCCTCCTCCTCCCACACCCTGGGGCTTTCCGTTTAATCCTGGAAGTCACAACTTAGGAGGTTCAAAAAAATGTCTTGTTTATACAGACGAGAATGACCCAAATGCATCTCCAGAACATACAAAGGATGACATTATTTGGCCAGAAGAGGTTGTGGGAGGGACAATGCCTTACGTAGTCAAAAGTTTGCTGTTTTCCTATTTTTTTTAATTGAGATACAATTCACACGATTCACCCATTTTACACAATAATTTTATTTAGTGTGTTCAGAGTTGTGCAACCATCACCACAGTCAATTTTAGAGCATCTCATGACCCCAAAAAGAAACTCTGTACCCTTTGGCAGTCACCCCATCCCCACACCTCCATCCCCAGGCAACCACTCCCCTACTTTCCATCTCTATGGATTTGCCTATTCTGGACATTTCCCATCAATGCAATCCTGCAGCGTGTGATCTCTTGTGACTGGCCTCTTTCACTCAGCACAATGTTTTTGAGGCCCACCCATGCCATAGCAAATATCACGAAATACTGGGCCATCATATATTTGGAGCACAATGTGTTTATGCAGGATCAAGCTGATGGGCATGTGAATTATGTCCCCTTGGGGCTGTTATAAATGCTGCTATGAGCATTTACACACCACTCTATATGGGGACGTAAGTCTTCATTTCTTTCGGGGAGGTATCTAGGAGTGGAACTGCAGGGTCATATCACAACTCCCAGCTTTTTGAGGAACTGTTTTCAACAGTGAGTTCTTTCCCCAGTCAGCCAGACTGTTCAGCAAGATGGCTGCACTCCCTTACACCCCCCAGCAGTGGGTGAGCTTCCCGTATCCCTATGTCCTCATCAGCGCTAGTCAGTGGCTACCCTTTTTTTTTTATCATAGTCATCCTAGTGGGGTGAAGTAATAACCCACTGAGGTTTCGACTGGCATTTCCCTATGACTAATGTGCTTTTGACTACTTGGGTACCATCTTTAGAGTAGTGTCTATTCAGATCCTTTGCCCAGTTTTAAGTGGTGTTATTTGTCCTTTCGTGTTGGGGGGGTGGGGTTTTTTTTAATTTTGTTTATTTATTTTAACGAACAAGAAAGTGTGTGTGTGCACGTGCATAAGCAGGGGGCAGGGATGGCTCAGAGGGAGAAGCAGACTCCTCCTGAGCAGGGAGACTGATAAGGGGCAGGATCCCAGGACCTTTGGGATCATGACCTGAACCAAAGGCACATGCTTAACTGACTGACCTACCCAGGTGCCCTCATTGCTGCTGAGTTTTTTCTTTTCTTTTCTTTTTTTAAGATTTTATTTATTTATTTGTTTGACAGAGAGAGAGATCACAAGTAGGTAGAGAGGCAGGCAGAGAGAGAGGAGGAAGCAGGCTCCCTGCTGAGCAGAGAGCCTGATGTGGGATGTGGGCCTTGATCCCAGGACCCTGAGATCATGACCTGAACTGAAGGCAGAGGCTTTAACCCATTGAGCCACCCAGGAGCCCTCGTTGCTGAGTTTTAATCAAATTCTTTATATGTTTGTTCTAGATACAAGTCCTATACCAGATACAGGATATTTCAACATTTCTTCTATACTGTGAGCTGTCTTTTCACTCTTTTGATCGCATCCTCTGAAGCATAAAAGTTTTTAATGTTGATAAAGTCCAATTTATCTGTTTTTTTTCCCTTGTGTTTTCATGTCATATCTCAGAAACCACTCTCTAATCCAAAGTGAGGAAGGTCTGTGCCTGCTTCATCCCAAGAGTTTTATATATTTAGCTCTTCCTTTGAGGTCCCTGCTCCATTTAGAGCTAAATTTTATATTTGGTATAAGGCAGGGGTCCAAATTCACTCTTTTATATGTAGATGCCAAGTTGTCCTAGAACTATTTGTTGAAAGACTATTCCTTCCCCCACTGAATTGGCTCCGTGCGCTCATCCGAAATCAAGCGACCATATAAATATAAGAGTTGAACTCTGCTCTCTCAATTCTATCCTACTGATCTATATGTCTACCCTATAAGTCAATACCACAATGTCTTAAATACTATAGATTTGTAGGACTTCTTCAAATTAGGAAGGGTGAGTCCTCTAATTTTGTTCTACTTTTTCAAAATTATTTTGACTATTCTGGGTACCTTACATTTTCATAAGAATTTCAGAATTAGCATGTTAATTTCTACCAAACAATAAAAAGGGGGGGGGTGAGGTAGTTGAGATTTTTGGTAGGAAACACACTGAATCTGTAGATCAATTTGGGGAGTGGTGCCATCTTAACCACATCAAATCTTCCAGTCCATGGATGTGGGACAGCTTTCCATTTACTTGGGTCACTTTAAATTTCTCTCAACAATGTTTTATAGTTGTCAGTATATGAATCTTATACTTCTTTGATTATTCATTACTAGTGTTTATTTTGATCTCAATATCCTATAACCCTGCTGAACAGAGTTATTAGTTCTAACAGTTTTTTAGTGAACTCCTTAGGGTTTTCTATATACAAGGACATGCTATCTGCAAACAGAGATAGTTTTATTTTTTCTTTCCAATTTATATGTCTGTTACTTCTTTTTTTTTTGCTTCACTGCCCTGGGTAGAGCCTCCAGGGCAATGTGAACAGAGGTCCTTTCCTTTCCCAACCCAATGTGTTCTCATTCATATCCTTTATCAGGTCAATGAAGCTCCCTTCTAGTCCCATTTTGTTGAGTGTTTCTATTATGACAAGGTGTTGTACTGTTGTGCTCAGATTTCTTTCATGTTACAGAACAAACAGGTATCACCAAAGACCAAAGTTAACTTAGATTAAAACCACCTGACATTATATAGTGGAAGGAGGTGAAGTTGGAGGCAAATAAAAATCTATTTTAAGCAACTCAAAGAAACAGTTTATTCGCTGGCTTTAAGAAAATGATAAGCTTGAAGGGGCATCTAGCTGGCTCAGTTAGTAAAGCATGCAACTCTTAATGTCAAGGTCATGAGTTCAAGCCCCACACTGGACACACATTCTACTTAAAAAAAGAAAATGATAAACTTGTGATCTTAAAGAAACAAAAGATAGAGAAAAAGATGGATGTGCCCAAGACTTATGTAATTACTTAAATCTCTGTATAATAAAATGTAATGTCAAAAGCAAAAAAAGAAAAATGGATTCAACACAACGGATAAAAATCTTATTACTGAGAATATATTAAGGACTCATATGAAGCCCAAGGACCCTAACCCACTGCACAAGAAGTTGTCAGAGATGAACACACAGGAGAAAAAATGGCTGGGGCACAGACAGGAATGCTCACAGAAGTTCCATCTGCTAAGCCAGGACACACTCCTAGTGAAAAAAACCTGTTCAAAGTACCTGGCCCTTTCTTTCCCGCCTGTCATCCATTGGAAAGGATCACCTGGCAGCTACAGGAAAGGGAAATCTCCTGAATCGGCCTGGCCCCAATGTGACTGTGTAGAACTACACCCCTAAAGCCCCAAAAAGGGCATGTAGAGAGAGTGTAAGACATTTTTATTTTGTTAAGCCTGAGATTTGAGGATCGCTTGTTACTGCAGCATAACTCAGCCTAATCTGATACAACAAATTACTGTGCGGGGGGGGGAGCACAACTTCCTTAAAAAATGGAAAGAACTTGTAAAAATAAGAAAAATTAAATGGACAATGCTAATTTGGGTGGGGCTATAGAAAAATAGAATGTCCTCTAACATTGCTGATAGGCTTCATGGAAAAATCTAGAAATATGGAACAAGGGAGTTATTGACCTCTGGACAGGCAGTCCCACCCTAGGGAATATGCCCCAAGCAAATAAACTCCAGAAAGAAATAGCTTGAACAAAATGTTCACCCCAGTGATATTTATAACAGCAAAGACTAGAGACAAGTCAACGCTCACAGACTGAGAAAACAATGGTGAATGGACAGAGTGGACACCACACAGCCATTTTATAGGACAAGCAGGTGAATCATTTTATGTTCAAACTGTGTGTTAGTGGAAAAGCTGAGTAAAAGAGCGCAGAAACATTTATTACACATAAACTTTAAAGGCAAGAATTGCGTGTTTTCATCTTCGTATCCCCACTGCTTAGCATGAAGTAGATGCTCAAATATTTGCAGAGTGACTGAATGTCTAAACCAACAAATCATGAAGTCGGGTGACAAGGGCTGGAGGAGACCATGTGGTGATGGAATTGAGTGCTCCTTATTTCTGTGAAACAACTTTAGCATGTGCAATTTAAGAGGCATGTATTTGTACCGGGGAAAGAGAAATCATATTCTTCCTTCAAACAACAAACATAGATCCATGCTTCCAGGGAATGGCTCATGACTTTACACAAAGAAGAACTCACTAAAATTCAAGCTCTCCAATCCCGGGAAGGAATGCTCAGTAAGTGTCGCCACTGAAGTTCAAGGAGAGGCTGGCAGGCCACCTGTCAGTCATGTGTAGAGGGAGAGACGAGGTCTGGCCCCTGGGAGATTGTTCAGAAGGCTCACTAGGTGCCAACGTGCCCAGCAGAGCAGTGAACACAATAAAGCTTTCCTCATTCAGACACCCAGACACTTTCTCGGTGTTTGCTCCCCAGTATCTACTTTCAGTTGATTCCCACTGTAACCACAGAACCTCCTTCTGTAACTATAAAAATCGTGTTTCTTCCCTTGAACCAGTGTTCCTGTTAATGGAAAAATTCAACAGAAATTTAAGGGACAGTAATACTGAGTTGTCTTTCATCAGACAAACCCTCCTCATTTCCACACCTCCTCTCTCCTCCATCCTGGGCTGGCTGGCTCCCAGTCTTCACACCTCTTACTCTCAAGGCACCACGGGAACTAATGGCATCACACCCGCCTGGTGAAAACACCACCCTCTACCCAGAACTCTGCCTCCACCACGGCTACAAGCAGGCTGCTGGGTGCTGCAGAGAGGTCACACCTCCTCAGGGGAGTCCTCCTCACTGGGCCTTGTCTCTGGGCAGCTCTCCCCAGCTCTCCCCCAAAGGCTTCTGCAGACCTCCTCTCTGGCCATCCCTCTTCCCTCTCACGGAACATGGGCAGGCAGGCAGTCGGAAGCCGCTCTGCTCCTTGCTGCCACTCACGGGCCCCACCGCCCGCAGGCTGGCCTCATCACACACACCCCCTCTAAGGCTGGCCCCTCATCCCGCTTCCTCCCCCTGCCACAGGGCCTCGCTCCACCATCCACTCCTCACAGCCACGCTTCCTACCAGAGCTGACCTCTCATCTCTCCACCTGCACTTCCTCTCCTGTCTCTGATGAAGCTGACCACACTAGAAAGCAAACCATCTGGTGCCGGGCTGCAGATACTTCTCAGGCTCCTAGTGTAAAACCCATGACAGTTTCAGGTCTTCTCAGTGCCCCTGCCCTCTCCTCCCTACCCACCACCACCCCCATGCTCTCCCCTGATGGTCACACCCCTGGTGTTCACAACACTGCCCCTCCTGCTTTTTCTCCTTCTCTTCTGCCCAGGCCTTAGATGTTGGCGATCCTCAGGGTTCTGACCCAGGCCCTACTCTCTGATAGCATACTGTACCTAAGCAAGCTCTTCTATTCCCACATATCGAATATCCTTTTCACCTTATGTCCCCTGATCTGCATCTCTGGCCCAAAAGTCCAGACCCACGCATCTGACTGCCTTCTGGAAATGTCTCTAGGCCATCACACAGTCCCTGCAAATCATTTCCTACCTTCCCAAAGCCCACTCCCGTCCTTGGGTTTCCCACATCAGGAAATGGTCCCCTCATTCACTCAGGAGCACAAACCAGACTCCTCTTCTTCCCACATCCAACCCCCTAGTGACCCCACCACACATCATCAGTCTCCAAGACCTGACGACATAGTTCCTCCTGAATCTCCCTGCTTCACCCAGCCCCACAACAATGGCTACCTTTGGTTAGGCCATCACCCTCTTTTGCCTAGACCACTAAAAGCATACAAGTCTGGTCCCCTATCCTTTCATCCTCCATGACGTTACCACGGCAGCTGACATATCTTTTGGAAGATTAGGTTACGCTTCAACTTGGAATCTCCCCAAGACTTCTTAGCCCGGCCAGCAGGGCCTTCCAGCTCCAACCACCACCCCCTCCAGCCTCACCGCTCCCACCACCGTGGGTCACCCCGTGCTCATTCCACTACAGCCAACAACCCACAGTGTGAGCGTAAATGTGTGGACTGAGTGTGTGTACATATAAGAGTACATTAAGTAGTGTATCTGTTATAATCCGGGGCAGCGTGTCCAGAAGTACAAGTGCCCAAGTCCACGGCAGTCCACGGCAGTCCACGGCAGTCCATGGCTGAAGAATGGAGAAAGATAACAAAGCCTGAAGACCTGTGAGGGCAGGGCACATCCTGTGCCAGAACTGGCACACGTCACAGGTCCCTCCTGGCTCCGGACCTGGGGACAGGAGTAACATGCTGTGTCCCTACCACACTCTGGGCCGTTCCACATGTGGCCCCTCACACTCACACCAAGTCTGCAGGAGGCCTCATTTCACATGTGGTCAAAGGCTGAGCCACCGAGTCACCTGCCCCAGGTGCCATCCCATGACTGGGGAGGGGGCTACAGTCATTTGTGGGTCTGTCCCAATCCTACCCTCCTCACACTCACTTCTCCCTTCTCCACAGTGTGGGATGAGCTATATGATAAGGGTCTTTGCAGTTCCAACGTTCTACCACTCTAAACGTGAAAAAAGGGTTATGACCTACTGTCACCAAGATCTCAAGAAAGTATCCATTACCCAGCATTAAACACATTCACCAGATGGGGCTTCCTCCTCATGAGGGTAAGCACTCTGGACCTACTACCCAGGCAGTCTCACATAAGGTACTAAAGAACAAGCGCTCATTGATTTGCCACCGCGTCAACCCAGCAAAGAGCCCCAGCTACACCACAACACGTAAAACTGCCGGCCCACAACTGAAGCAGTGTTGCTACCACGTAATCTCAGAATGCCCCGACCCAAGCGGGGTTTTACACATACACTTGCACACGCACGCACACACGCACATGTAGACACAGCCTCCCGGGAGCCTGCGGCCCCTCCCACACAGCACCGGCGTCAGGTGCTCCTGGAGAGCACAGGAGGACTCGGCAGCTCCTCACCGCCACCACCCCTCTATTCACTTCAGGGTGTCCTTACCTCCTAGCACCTGGCAAGGCACAGAGGGCCGCAGATACAAGAGATGTGTACGGTGAAGTCCCAGGGAACTGGGCTGTGGATTCAGGCACCTTCATTTCACCTTTACCCCCCGAGACCCTCTGAGATGCAGCCCCACTCTCCCCGAGCCAGACTTGCAGCACCTACATCAAACACTCCCCCGAAAATTCCTCCTCTCAGTCAAAGGACTGGCCCAGTGGGATACTTCTTCCTTAAGCTGCAAGTTTTGAAACTCAAGAGACATACTTAAATCCTAAAAAAGAAAAGTCATGTACGCCCAGATCAGCCTGAAAGCGTCTGCTGGCAAAAGCAGAAGGAAAAAATACAGAACGGGTCAGGAGGCTATCCTTTGTTCAGGCAAGAAAATGGGAGCATTCACCAAGGACAGACACGACAGGGAAAGAGAAGAAGAGGAACGCTGAGCGCCGGGAGCGGGTGCTTACAAGGCGGCCTCGGAGGTCTGCTGAAGCAGGTTCCCAAGATTCGACAAAGGGCATTATTAACAACACGCATGAGTCAGAGTGGCCTCAGGTCAACCACTTCAACTGCTTCCAACCCCTCCACTTTGAGCAGCCCCTTCTATAAGTAGGACTTCCTGTCACACAAAGGGCCTCTGTGGGCAGTTCCCTGCTGCCTCTTTCCTGTGCAGAGTGGCAGCACTCGGTCTCCCCTCTCCCCAAGTCAGACTGAGCACACCACCGTCCTCTAGAGGGGCGCAGCAGGAGGGAAGCACGACGCGTACCGGGCGCGTCCATCTAGAAGGCATCGGAAGACTGCATCTACGATTCTTCACGAGGCATGCTGGCAGGACCCCTTAATGGCCCAGTCACCTCTGGCAAAATACGGAAGAGGTCTGTGATTGATCCTGTTTCTCTGCGACATGGAATCCAATCTGCCTTCGAGGTGGTGAGGATCAAACGGCCTTTGTCTGAGACCTGGCCCAGTGCCAGCACAGGGGCCTTCGACGACAGCGAGCTGCCAGAGTGAGGGTGGCTAGGGGCCACCGCACCCAACGGCTTCAGACGCCACCACGGGGGCATCCGCCTTCACACGGGCTTGACGGACACTTCGCCTCCGCCACAGGGCCAAGCACCAGGAGAGAACTCTGCACAAAGCACAGGAGGACCACACAGGGGGTCTAGACAGGGCGCGCGGGGCTGACATTTAGTGGGGATTCAGCAGCTGGCGAGGTACAGGTAGAGGCATTCCAGGTAGAGGACACTGAGTGGCAAAGAGAAGGGCTATAGCCTGCAGCCCAGGGGCGCCCGGGCTCTGAGGCCAAACCCTGGAAGGTGGCCGTGGCTATTAGGAGGGAGAGAGGACTGCCAAAGAGTGGCACGGTGCTGAAGGGCACGCCATCCAGGTCGCCAGCCTGAGTCACTCATTACACGGCAGGAAGAGTGACGTCTGCTCCGAGCTGCTGCTCTCCTCACAACAAAAAGCAGCTCGTCCTGATGCGAGCGCAGGCGGGAAACCACCCACTGGACTCCACGCTCTTCGCCTCATCAGAGCCGTCAGGAAGTAAACTGCTCAAATACTTCTCAAGCAGTGCTGTGAATAGTGCCTTTGAAGTTTAAAAAAAAAAGAAAAGTCATGCAAACCACAAAAAGATTTGATTTTTAAGTATTATGCACTCAACTATGGTGCCAATTTCTCAAGAAAGTCTTCCGTCTCGTTCAAACGCGTAAGCACAAGCCAAAGCATTTGGCTCCAGAGAAAGCTACGGGGCCAGTGTGGCCCTGGTTTGACAAACTGACAGCGGAGTTTTAATTTGACAGTGATTTTATTCTTTAAAAAGTTCATATAACATGAACATCTCCCCAGTAATTTGGAAAAATGAATAGGGAACCCACTTATCAAGCAACAATCTAAAACTAATGAGCTACAACCAACCACTAAATTAGTAACTAAAGTTCCCCCTAAACAGGGAGAAAGAACAGGTTTGAACTAGCTGTGACAGGTGCAAATTTTAACTCCTAAATCTCAGTCTTCTTGTCTTCTTATGTATCAAATGGGGACAAACATGGCCAACCTACTTCATGGGGTCATTATGAGACATTTAAATGACACACTGGCGTGCCCGGGTGGCTCAGGAGCTTAAGCCTCTGACTCTTGATCTCAGCTCAGGTCTTGACCTCAGGGTCATATATTCAAGCCCTGTGCTGGGCTCCATGCTGGGTGGCAGCCTACTTAAAAATCAAATCAAATGAAATCAAAGCAAAGGACACATTATATGTGAGTGCCCACATTCACCAGGCACTCAGTAAGTATTCGTCTCTGCCTGGCGGACTCCTAGTCCAGCTCCCCTGTTCTCTCTGACCCACAGGGAAGATGTCACTAGAAGAAGCAGGACTTACATGCAGAAAACTCCGGAACACGAAACAAAAACCAACCCTCTTACATATTGTTTTTTCTTGATGCTACCTAACATTTCTAGTTACATTATAAAGAATTAATGACATTTCCATTAATCATAACATACCTGATTACCATATACGATAAGCATTATCTGAGAAGCTCTAAAGAAAATGCCTTGGTTACTATCTTAACTTCAATCATACTACCAGGCACACACACATGCACATGCACACACACGCACGGGCACAGATTTTTCACACACATGCACAAATGTACACACCCTATATGCCCAAGGACACGTCCACACACACACACATTCTCCCTCTACCTCTCCCTCTTTCTCTCTCTCTCACACAGACACAGACGCGGAAAGAGCCTATCTTTTTTTTTTCCCCCGTGCGAAAAGGTGGTTTTATTAAAGCATGGGGACTGGACCTGTGGGCAGAAAGGGCCACTGCCCCAGCATTATGAGGAGCTACTGATTATACGCTTTGGAGCTGGCCAAGATAAAGACAAAGGAAGTTTCCAAAAGGACTTTCAAGGAGCCTATGCTTAAGAAAACACTCGTCAGTTTGGCTAGTTCAAAAAATAGCCTGTGTTCCAAATGTTTGAACATTTTCAGTAAAATATATAGTTTATTCTGATAAACTCAGTAAAATTATATTAAATTAAATATTTTTGTAATTTTATGTTTATTTATCCCAATCTCCTAAAAACACTTTCTTTTTTTTATTTATTTATTTCCACCTTTTATATATGTGTGTGTGTGTGTGTGGGTATATATATATGAACATTGAGTTTCTGAGTGCCAGAAACCTTGCAAAGAGCTGGGAAGGGAGTAAATAAGTCCCTAATAAGACCCAGCCCTACAGCCCAGGAACTCATAGTACATCCAGAAAGAGAAAACAAGGTCACACCTGATTAGGGGACAGGGAGGAGAGAGTACTGAGGACAGAGGTGGGGCAAGTGGGACTCCAGTTTAGGAAGAGGGGGAGACCTGAGGTCTGCAGCCCGGTGAGAGTGAGGATGAGGTGCTCCAACCACGGCCCGGGCTCAAGATCTGCTCAGAGAGGCTGAACACGACCAAAGACAGCACCCAATACCCACAAGGGCACATGAGGTCTAGATCACTGGCCACTTTAGTTTATTTAAAAATATAGGTTCAAGAGGGGTGCCTGGTGGCTCAGTCGGTAAGTGTCTGCCTTCAGCTCAGGTCATGATCTGGGAGTACCGGGATTGAGCCCCACATCAGGCTGCTTGCTCGGTGGGAAGCCTGCTTCTCCCTCTCTCACTCCCGCTGCTTGTGTTCCCTCTCTATCTGTCTCTCTCTCTGTGTCAAATAAATAAATACAATTTTTAAAAAATAAATAAAAAAAAATAAAAATACAGGTTTAAGAGGGTCACCTGGCTGGTTCAGCCATTAGGCGTCTATCTTCAGCTCTGGTCATGATCCCGGGGTCCTGGATTGAGCCCCGCATCGGGCTCCCTGCTTGACAGGAAGTCTGCTTCTCCCTCTCCCATGCCCCCTGCTTGTGTTCCCTCTCTGTCAAATAAATAAATAAATCTTAAATACACACACACACACAGGTTTAAGAGTGGGTGATTATGCAGAAAAATAGTTCAGAAGGCTATGTATGAAAACCCACACTGCTTCTTGCAGAGTGTACTGAGGGCATCTAAGGCTTAGGGGCCAGAGGACTTGCAGACAGACCAGGAGGGAATGTCGCAGCAGGTGGTGTTGAGGGCCAGGCGGGGACACGAAGCCAGTGGGGGACAGAGTGCTGGGGCCTACTACAGACAGGATGGTGGTCAGCAAAGGTCTTCCTGAGGAGACACCTGAGCAAATACTTGAATAAATGTGAACATTTACTCATCCTCTCTGTATGGTGCAATATGTGAGTTTGGGAGTTTTTGCATTATCTATATTTAATTTTTCTGCCCTAAGAATACTGGTTGGGTCACTTTTGAAAATTCAAAAGGAAAATAAGGCGGTGCCCTAAGCACCTTCTGTAATGTCCATAAGCATGAAACCCTAGATTTCTGGTAAAGGAATCCCAGTCCCTTATCTTCAAGTCACTGATAATAGGCCCGCGTATGAGTGTCACTTGCATCCACTCAGTACAAGTGCCCACGAACTACCAGCCACCCCTGCAAAGCACCTGGCAGCACCTTCCCTGCTGGAAAGGCCACAGGGCCCAGGCCTCTGCGCTCCTCCCTCTTCTCTGCATGCCAGTTTCTAGGTGATCCCTCCTTCCTATGACTTTCAACACCAGTCCCCCCACTGAAGCCTCCTGACTTTACTTCCCCAGCACAGAGCTCTCCTCTGCCCTGCAGTCCAGCGCAGCCCCAATCACTGGCTCAGCATCAACTCCTTAGCACCTGAGGGGCCTCCTTGATGCCCTGCCCAAAACTGAGCCCTGGCTCCTCCATCCCCGAGACAGGCTCCTACCCAGTCTTTCTCTTTCAGTAAAGGGCTCCATCATCTACACAGCCGCTTAGGACAAACGCCCCCGTGCCACCCCTGTTGCCTCCCCTTCCCCCACACCCTACACCCATCAACCCCACCTTGCAACAAAGCTGGAGTGCAGCCACCTCACACCATCTCTGCTTCGGCTACCCTGGCTCAAGCCACCAAACTTAAAACTTGCCAACAATTGTGTCTTTCAGCATGCTGAAAACCGCTCATCACTAACCTACACTCCCCACCCTGACCCACAAGGCCCCATGTGATCTGGCCTCACCTTCCAGCTCCAGGGTCAGCTCATTCCAACCCCTATCCCTGGCTCCTCCAGCTCCAGTGACCTCCCCATTGGCCTCCAAATGCACCAGGCCTAGAGCTGTCTTCACACCAGCTTCCTCTCTGCCAGGAACACCCCTCCTCCAGGGTCTGCAGGCTTTGCTGCCTCACATCATCACATATCTGCTCACATATCACCTTCTTTAAAAAGCCTAACCCATCCCCATTCCTCTGACACATCAGCCCTTAAACTCTGCTTTATTTTTTTTAAGTAACACTTAGCCTCCCATGACAAATTATGTGTTTATATACTGTCTCTCACCACCCACAAGAACACAAGCCCCCGAAGAACAAGAACTGTGTGAAGCTCACCCTTGTAACTTTAGCACTGATGCACAACAGGAGCAAAATAAATATGTCTGGAATGACTGAGTCAAGGAATGTGCTAGTCTCTGGCGCAAACATACACTATGACAGAAGAGACTTCTGTTTTCAGCAGCAAGGCAAACCAGGTATTTTAATGAGTCTCCTGCTGAAAAATTTTAAGAGCTGAACAAAATATAAGTGTATCACTTTATTATAGTCTAAATTATCATAAAGAAATCTATAGATATCAAAAAGGCAAATTTAAAGAAATATAAGGAGGTAAGTCATCTTTCTCTCTGATGTAACAAAGAGAGACAAAGAAAGAAAATATAAAAGATTGATTAAAGACAGGAAAAACAGTAAAGCCTAACTTACATGTACAAAACTTCCAGAAGGAGGTTAATACTGGGTAATGAAGTAAGAAGCAATCTTTAATGACCATTTCTCACCGTGCCCAAAGACACTAAACCACAGATCAAGGAAGCCCAATAAACTCAAGCAAGATTTTAGGAAGACAGTAAGCCACACCAAGATAAATTAAAGTAAGACTGTAGAATCTCGAGGGCCCAGAAAAGACCATGGAGGCAGCCAGAGAGAAAAAACCACAAAGAATGACAACTAGACTAAGAACAACAGTGAAAGCCAGAAGACACTACAGTGACATAGTCTACGTGCCAAGCAACAACATTTGCCAACTCGGAATTCCATACCCAGCAAAACTAGTTTTTGCTAAGAACTCGATATTTTCAAATGGATAAAATAGATGCCACTACGACCACCACCCTTCCAAAAAAAGACATCACAGAAAAGAAAATTGTATGGGTTTGGCGGCGCCTGAGTGGCTCAGTGGTTAAACCACTGCCTTCGGCTCAGGTCATGATCCCGGAGACCCGGGATCGAGCCCCACATCGGGCTTCCTGCTCGGCGGGAACCCTGCTTCTCCCTCTCTCACTCCCCCTGCTTGTGTTCCCTCTCTAGCTGTGTTTCTCTCTGTCAAATAAATAAAATCTTAAAAAAAAAAAAAAAAATTGTATGGGTCTATTTCAGGCAAAAAAAAAAAAAAAGAGAGAGAGAGAAAAGAAGAAAAAAAAAGAAATGATCTCAGAGGGAAAGCCTGAAACACAAAAAGAAATGGTAAGCAAATATACAAGTAAATACACTAAATATACAGCACTGACTATATGAAACATAATATCTAATTTGTAGGACTTTAAAATTCAGAAAGGAAATGCTGAATAAGTTGGGAGGGTGTGGAATTAAAATGGTTTAAATCCTTCTGAGAGAAAAGAGAAAAGACATTATTTTAGATTTGTTATATGTTAAACTATGTAAGGGACAACCACTAATGGGCTAGACAGAGAATTTAATTTCTAGACTAAAAGAGAGGGAGAGAGAAAACGAATGCAGTGGAAGGGGGGGCGTGACCGAACTCAATCCAGACAAAAGAAAACCAACAAAACACAACGCCTCACCAGAACTGTAGCAAACAGAAAGCACAGGAACAAGAAAAGGCTGCTGCTATCAGCTTTCCTGTTCACATTGTACTGGAGATACTAGCCAACTCAATGAGAAAAATCAGTAAAAGGTACAATTAGAAAAGAAGAAAAAAGCCCATCATTATCGGCAGATGCTGTGGCTTCGGCAGGGCTGAGGCTACGGGAACGACATCGGGAGTGGCGGCTCGCAGCTACGACTGAGGAGCCCTCTGAGCACAGTGCTGGGGCTCTATGCATTTGGTTTCATTTAACAGGAGAAAAATACCGGACTTACTTTACAGAAGAAGAAACTGAAACTCAAGGAAGTTACATATCTTGCCCAAAGCGCCTGGCAAGTATAGGGCCGGTTTTGAAATTAAGTCTCTCTGTCCCCACAGCCTAACCGCTGTGCCCGCCACGGAGCGAGACGGGCCGGGACAGCCCAGGACGAGCAGCGTGGGTACTCTGTGAGAGGCGAGAACCACCGTGGGATCACAGGTACCCCGGATTACCAGGGGAAAAGGAGATCAACCTGAAGAAAGCCGGGGAGGGAGCCAGGCGGTGCCAGCTCTGCGCAGGGACGCTCAGGCGGGGAATGTTATTCTGGAAGGAGAAAGTGCAGCAGGCACTAAAGTAAAAACGGATGAAAGACTCAAGAATGTGGCAGTGGGGACGAGGAGAGGGAGACGCTAACTACCAGGAGGCAAAGCAGGGGCCAGCAGGCTAAGCCCCCTGAGGGCCGCGCTGCAGATCTGGGCTGCTCCGGAAGGTTATGGGGAAGGACCTGGTCACAGTCCAGGAAGGAAAGCTGCCTCCAACAGAGAGTGGAGAACAGACCGTCGAGCCTCTAGACCTGAGCCGTCCAACAGACCAGTGACCAGCTGTGCAACACTTGAACTACTGCTAGTACCACTGAGGAACTGCTTTTTTAAATCTCACTGACTTTTAAGTCATTTTAATATCAACAGCCACATGTGCTTAGTGGCCACTCAGAGTGAGCACCACAGCTCTAGAGGTCAGAGAGGAAGCAAGAGGGATGCTTAGGAGACCACACAGAGCAGCACTGTTCAGGACGAACAGGGGACACTGTGAAGGACTATGCTAGGTAGGAACGGGGGCGTGCAGGAGGATACGGGGATTCCTCATTTTGGAGGCAGGGTATGGGGTAATGTCACAAAGAGAAACAGTTCAGAAGGAAGAACTGGATTAGGACGGAGAGTAACTGGTTTGGGCCGGAGAAATCTCAGGCAGCTTGTGTGCTGCAGTCCAGCCACGTCACATGCCCCAGTTGGGCACACTCCTTCCCATCTCCCTGCGTCTGCACACACGGTTTCCTCTGCCTCGTCTGCCTGACAGGCCCCCCTCCCTGAAACCCACCACCACACTGTGATTTTTCCCCCACCTGCCCCATTCTTCACAGCAGAATAAGGTCCCTACAGCTCTGTAAGGAGGCTCATCACCCTGGTGTTCAGGGGTCTCTACCCTGCTGGGACTATGAGCTCTTCAGAGGCAAGAACTCAGTCTCATCCGTCACAGATCCCGGGGCCACGCACAAGACCTGAGGTACACTTGGTGGACAAGAGACTCTGCCAGGTGGTCAAACTAACCCTATGAGGGCACACAGGCACAAATGAGCAAGTCACCCGATCCAGCCACCATCATCCAGATGAACTGTCCCATCAGGTGGTGACCCATGGATGGCTGGAAATAAGCACAGAGCTCGCCCAAGTGCCTGCACGGGCAGCAGTGAGAGCAGGCAGGCGCCAGGATGATCACAGCCTACATGAGCCCTCCTACAAGTTTTCATTGTTATGACAACATCTACCATCCCAAATTCATACTCCACAACCTTCGCGGTCAACTGGACGCACCTAGGAATAAATGTAATGTCTTGGAGTTCAACATTAAATATGCAAAGACTTCTCCGTGAGTGGCCCTGATGCTTCTCTGCGTGGCCTCGGGGTCTCGCTGTAGAATCTTCTTCCTGCACGGTATGGGCCAGACCCCAGGGAACCTGTGCTGAGCACACTCACAGGTGACGAATTAACAAAACATTTCTGCTTTCCAGGTCAAGAGGTATATGGTCATCAGACCACGGCACCCGGTGCTATTTTTTCTTTCTGCGCCAGTTCATAGTAGAAAAGAACCATAAAGAGGTCACTTTGCTGTCCCCAAGCTGCCCTGTACACTTCATTTATCTTGCACTACTAGCCCTACCAATACTGAAAATGATAAATGAATTCCAAACTGGGAAGTTCGGCATTTTCGTCTGCTAAATACATCAATAAGCAAAATCATTCTCCCCTGTTCACCCTTAAGGGCTCCACTGCAGAACAACTCTGATGGGAAACAAGACTGAATATGAAATTCAACACAGGCTTCAGGCTGAAAGAAAAAAGAACTGTAATCCCTTACTACTGTGACGGCCACTGGCACACACTTCACATTCAGAATACTTCCTGTCAGATTCTTTAAATTTACCAAAAATGAACAAAATGCTTCATCAGTTCACGTAAAGATTAGTTTCTTATGATTCACTAGTGACAAAATCTATGAGGAAAAACTTTAGGCCAGATCCCCAGCACTTGAGGAGAGGTTAAGTAGGCGCCTAGTGTGTTACCTGGTGTCAAGGCCAAACCGTAAGATGCAAATGCATTCATTCATTCATTCATTCACTCATTCATTTATTCATTCATTTGACGGAGAGAAACACAGCTAGAGAGGGAACACAAGTAGGCGGAGTGGAGAAGCAGGCTTCCTGTCAAGCAGGAAGCCTGATGCGGAGCTGGATCCTGGGACTCCGGGATCATGACCTGAGCCAAAGGCAGAGCCACCCAGGCGCCCCAGATGCAAAGCATTTAGACCAGCCTGGTGAACAAAAGACTACAGCACCTTCCAAAGCAGCCTCCATGAAAAGAGGACCACTGCACCTCATTCATTCATTCAAATTAATGGCTCATGCTTTCCACTATTACTTCCCCTCATATTCACACACACGCACACACTCACTCTCCTCTTTACCTGGATCTAGAACCTAGGATCTAGCTGGCATATTGGGAGAAGCTTTTTCATGGCCTTGGAGAAGGTTCTAAGGCCACCACCAGAAGCTGCCCTGGAGAGAAGCCCTGAACAGCGATGGAAATGAGGAAGGCCCAGATGACACCAACAGCATACACACTCAGAGACTTCTGGGCCAAAAGTAGCCGCCGGGGGGCTTAACCCCTGGCTCAGTCTGCAACAAAGCAAGCACCATCTAACCCCTTCATATCTTGAAGTTCACACACAGGCCAGAATTCACACTAATATAAACAGAAGCTAGGGGCAAAGAAGAATAGCGAACATGACTTACTGACCAAGACAATCCCATATTAATTTGTTGTTTATGTATACCTGTATTTATATAATCATAAATATTCATATGTATTAAGAAGACCAATTATATATTAGAAAAGGAAGCCAGTTAAACTTTTATACTTAATATGTACTGAAAACATATCAGTAAAGATAAAATGCTAGTTGGTGAACAAAGGTTAAATTATGGGAGAAGTGAACAGAGCCACTCTCTGCTCACCTTTGCTTTGGCCCTTGGATGCGGTCACCTGGCTCTCTAACTGAAAGCAGCCGCTTTGTCGAGGGTAATGGCAAAGGTGCCCGCCTGAACAGCAGGAGAGAAGGCACAGTGCCGACGTACTGCATAGAAACATTGCTTACATATCCTACTTCATTCTAAAGTTTTATAAATTAAAAGAGGTATAAAGTTCTTGACCACAATTTCAAATAGAATTAAAGTGTCTATGAAAATACCATTTTCCTGTAGTGTACTTGTTTCTGAAATTCTTGAAAGCATATACTCTTAAATACTTCAGAAAATACAAGTAAGTACTTTTCTATGAACCTCTGCAAGGAATTTAAGGTGACTCTGAACAGTGATGCCTTATCAGGGTCTAAGAAGCGGTACCCACGGCTCTCAGGCCTCTGTTTGCACCTGATTCCCAGAACTGAATTTCAGAAGGACTCAAATTCAATTTTTAGAAAAGACTATTTTTTAAAGTGTTTTTTTATTTTAAGATTTTATTTATTGGGGCGCCTGGGTGGCTCAGTTGGTACTGTGAATATACTTTCGGGTTTGTGTCGAGTATACCTTCGGCTCAGGTCATGATCCCGGAGACCCGGGATCGAGTCCCACATCGGGCTCCTTGCTCGGCAGAAAGCCTGCTTCTCCCTCTCTCACTCCCCCCTGCTTGTGTTCCCTCTCTGGTTGTATTTCTCTCTGTTAAATAAATAAAATCTTTTTTTTAAAAAAAAAAAAAGATTTTATTTATTTATTTGATGGGAGAGAGAGTACAAGCAGGGAGAGCATCAAGGAAGAGGGAGAAGCCAATTCCCCCTGAGCAGAGAGCCCAACGTGAGGCTCGATCCTGGGACCCTGGCATCATGACCTGAGCTGAAGGCAGACGTTTAACCAACTGAGCCACCCAGGCTTTCCAGAAGACTATTTTTAACTGATTCTGAAAAGTTGTGGATAAATTCCACTTTTATATGTTATATCATTATTCTCTCTCTTTTTTTTTTTAACATGATAATGTATTGACTGTTTTAAAGTCTGCCACATTCTAAAACCTGGGCAATCCAGACTTAGAGTCATCAGTATTCCCTCAGACAGACTGAAATGCCCCCAGACTTCTGGGATTTCTTTTCACATCCTCAAGAATCTTCTTTCAAAGAACTGAGTATTTTTTGTCTATTTCTTATAACAGCTGTGAATTTATTAAGTTTGGATTTCTCAGCTAGCAGGTAATCATACAATGAGGTATGCTTACAACAGGAACAACTGAGTAAGGCCTGGCTGAGGAACAAAGCAAGAAAAACTTCATACATTAGAGAACTCTTCAAGAAAAAAATCTCTCTTTCGGTGGAGAACTGTCAATGCTCTTCAGGCTTCGGGTAATTCACAGGATACCTATGCCCAGGGTACAAACTTGGGGAAGTTATTGCATAAAAGCTAAGTAGTTGAAAGTGAAACAAATGAAAATGGACTCATCAGAAGAAACAAGCCATTCTTTGCCAAGTCCCATTAATCATGAGATAATATGTGAAGAAAGGAGAGAGGAGAGAGGCCGGTGACCCAGAAGTCAGTCTACATTCGTTCAGCTATCAACAAGCCGTGTGACCTTGGACAAATCAACAAGGTATGTCACCCCTCGGTCTTAATTCCTTCATTAAAAGGGAGGGGCTGATTAAACTGCCAACAAGAGCCATTACAACTTTAAATATCATGTTCCCATCTTTCTAACGATGCCACCAAACGAACAGCCAGGTTATGTGGGCTGGGCAAAGCAGAGGACTAACGATGTCTAAAAAAGAAAGAGGGGGAGGCTTATTTTTACTACTGGCATAAATCTGAGACCTGCAAGACATGTTTCACTCTGAAGTCAGGATACCTCTGTTATTTTCATAAACACAGCATTTAAAGTTCATCTAGAATTCAATAAGATATGTCAGTGTGGAGAAGAATTTGAGGAGATGCTCAGAATTACAACAGCTAAGGCAAACAAAACCTGTGGGCCTCATTAAGGTCTGAGAGAAAGATCACATATTTGGGGGATTTCTTTAAAAAAAAAAAAAAAAAAGGAAAACAAGACCCAAAACGTGTCAGAAATCCACAAATCACACAAAGTAATAACCTAACAAGAAAATATGCTTCTCTATGTGGCACAGACTGTACCAGCACGGCACTTTCTGAAGAAAAGACGACCCTGCACTGCCTTTCTAACATTCACGGCAATAGGTAACCCGAAAGTATATTCACTTAGCAATGGAGCGCTCAAGTATCGGGATTCAAAAACAAAACAAAACACAACAAAAAAAAACCATCTAATTAGAAGCACAGTACTGCATAAACAAAAAGGAGGGAAGGGGAACCATAATTTCAATTCCAGAATATGACTTGCAGATAAGAAACAATTAAATACGCATGTAAGGCTGCTCAGTTGTTGGAACAATAAAACTTTTACATTGTGCTATCTACTAAAAATAAAACCACAGTGTCTAGTGACAGCAGTCAGATGGAGCGGAGGGCACCGGGGCCAGCTGCGAAGAGGAAGAAGAAAGAACTGCTGGAGGAAGAAAGCAGAGGGGCCCTTGGAGCAAGCCACATGCTAATTCTGGAAGTCTGAGCAGACAGCCATGAAACAGCAATTAGTGTCAACCAGAGACGCTAATCTGTCCCCTGTTTCTCCCGAGTCCCATTTACTAGTTTGTAGGTTAGATTTCGCTGTTAAGAAAGGAAATGGCAGCATGTAAAAGACATAATGCCTGACAGCAGGAAAAGAAAGCCACCCTCTACTAATAGTTAACTCAAGTAACTCACTTAGCTCCCCAGTAAGAGAACGATACAGCTGCAACTATGTCAGCTGTGTCAGAGTTTCTGATTTATCCCATCTATATAAGAATGAAGCATGCATATGTTCTAAAACCAGAGTAAAAATTATAAGGCATGATCTTTCATTTGTTTAGGCCAACATCGATTCACCAAGGAAATCAAACATTTACTCTGACATTTTCTCAAAGCATTCTGGATAAAACACTCCACACTGTTTAGTTAATGTTGAACATTTCCATCAAGAAGCGCTAAAACTAAGTGTGGTTAAAAGACGAGATTTCTGTTTAATCAAGCACGCAGAAAAAAAAAATCAATGAAAACTCTGCTTTTAAAAAGGTCTCCCTTAAAGGAAATAAAGGCCTTAAACAGCACACTCACGTTTTCCTGTCAAATGCCAGCTTCAGCTGCCTCGCTTTGCAGATCAGCTCCCGTACCTGCCTCCTTCCGACCCTGCTGGTGTGTCTGACCTCCAGCTCCCAGCCGAATTCTCCCAGCACATTTCATCATTTCCTGTTGGCTGCTGACTCCTTGCAGCGAGATAAGGCCAGTCCCCGACCGGGCTGCAGGCACCCTCCAGGAACCAGGTTCTCAGACCTCGCTCCCCGCCGGCTGGGGCCATCACAGAAGAGCTTTCTTTTCAGAAAATGGCCCAACAGAAACCTCGGTATTTGAGAACAAGTCAAAGAGAGGAGATCAGAGAACAGAAGTCCTAATACCCCATCAAAAAATCCACTTGTATATAAACTAACTTATACTGCCTACAACAGTCTGAGAATTTCTCCTGATATCTGATCCTTCCACTCAGGAGGAAAAACTGACATGGGTCCACTCACATGGGACCTGCTCCGGAATTACGGCGCCAGGCCTCCCACGAGTTAACATGACAGGGACTTCCCTGCACGGGACGATCTTACATTGTCCCTACACAGAAACCTCAACTTCCCTCTGGGACGCCACACAGCAGGGCAAAACAGCTCAATAGTGGGAGACGCAGAGGAAGCAGAGGCGGGCTCGGGGTCGGGACCCCAGGCTCTGCAGCAGACGGCTCCAAAAACACTCAAATGTGCACACGTGAGTCCCTAGAAGTAAAAAACAAACCCCAAACACCTTTCTTCCTTGAGTTTTACAAAGAATTAAAAGTGAAGAGGGGTAAAAAGAATAAATATAACCTTAGGGGGAAGAGGAAGATGTCCTAACTCATTTTAAAATGTATGCGCCCGTAAGAACACATACAATATAATTCCCTCTAGATAAAGTGAAGAGAAAGCACAATGACACTGTGGGGCTTAAAGCCAGGGCAGAATGGGAAAGGGACTGGGCACCAAAGGGACCTCAGGAGCACTTCTGAGTAGACTCTGTTTCCTGAGCTGTTCACGTGCTGCATTTGTGAGAATTCACTGCTGTACACACGCAGAATATGTGCGCTTTTATGTATATATGTATATGTCTCAATAAAAAGTGTTTTAAAAAACGTATACAATATCAAAAAATACAAACACTACAAGATGGAGCAGGTATTGAAGCTAATCTGTAGAAACACAAGAAATGAGTTTTCAAAAGCTCAGTTTCCCCCAAAATACCCCCCCAGAAGATACATGTGCACCCCACCAACCCCTACGGCAAGCCAGATGCAACATTTAAGTGGTAGTGACCAGAACACAACCGTTCCCTCCCTTGCAATACGGGCCCCTAGTCTGACCTTAAACAAAATAGGTTAAAAATATCTTTCCAAAATCTGTGTTTATAAATTTCTTGATGGAAAAATACTAATAAGGCAAGGATCATATCAACACAAGCCTCAATCATTTGACATATGATAGTAATTCATACTACTTGGAAAATTATTATACTACCCTCTCCCCCACCTGAAAAGACAAAAACACAGAAGTCGACCCCACACTTGTTGTTTTCCACCATGAGCTCAGTTAGCTCACCTACATGCTTAACAGAGAGGCACACGCTGGAGCCCTGGGCCAGCCACATTCCCTGGTCTGCAGGGAGGCCGGCTACTCTGTCCTGGGACTTCCTGGGAGTTTAATGGCCCTAAAGGTCATCTTGTCCAGGGACACTAAAGCTGGAAAAAGCTGAATAATGTTTCTAGAGATTACTTCAGTGTGCTTGACCACACCACACAGATAGGCTTTTTAAAACGAATGGTGTGGCAGTTATCTTCCCAAGCATTTTAACTAAATTTAAGCAGCACAAAAATATGATCAGAAAAGTCCTTTTCTGGGGGGTATTTTCTTCCACTAAGAAAGAATAAACACCGGAGTTCTGGCAAACCAAGCTGACTACCTACTTTCCCTTTCCATCAGCTAGCATGACCGCAAACTCCTCTTCGCCCCAGGGGCCCATTCAGAGCTCTTGATTATGAGAGAGGTCAACCATGGAAAGGTGGGTTGGTTTTGTTTTGTTTTGTTTTGTTTGTAATCCAACAAAGACAAACTGCTTGGTAAACTTTATATGGTGCTTATTTTATGGCTAATCATGAAAAAAATCCTATCACCTCTTCTATTTTCCAGCTCAGATAAATGAGGTAGAGACTTTGTATTACCGGCCCTGAGTCCCAAAGTGGGTACGTGGGGAGCGAACCCAGGCAGTCAGCTTCCAGAATCCAGCTGTTAACATTACACTGACTCTCCATCTTGGCTTCCCTCATAAATCAGAAGTGGGTCTTGGATAAGGCTGCCACGTAATCAAAATCTGATTTGAAGTGAATTAAGAATGCAGATAGCAGGGCAACTATGAAGTAATGAGCCCGGCTTTTCAGTGTAGCTGGGCATTCTCTCCCAGTCTCCACAACCTCGGCCAGTGGTTCCTAGCTGGAGACCTAGGTCCCTGCTGTCCCTGACCCTCTGGCAGAGGACAAAACTAGCTAAGGCAGCCATCCTACCCCCGAGGCAGTACTGGGACGGAAACACTGCTCCAGGGGAACCCACCTGCTAACCTCTCACAAGTGGTGCCCAAACTGGTATTTCCAGTTCCAATCTCGTTTCAGTCACCAGACTTGAAACCTTTGGGCATTCATTCAACAAACATTAGTGCCAGGCACAGGGCTTAAGTCCTCAGGGCCCCATGGTTGCAAAAGCCAACATCCCTGCCCTGAACTTCTCAGTGTATGGGCAGGGCAGATGTATAAATAAATAAAAATGGCATGAGCTGATAACTGCTAGAACCAACATGCACTGAGAGCTGCGGGAACAGTACGAAGCGAGCAGGGAGCTGGGGGGGGACGCAGGGTCCGGAAAGGCTTCATGAAGGAAGGGACGGGAGTCGGTTCTCCAAGAGCCTGCCATCAACCTACTCAAATCACATAGATTAAGGCAGAAAAAATTTCTGAAACAAAATCCAGCAAATTAGCTGAAGACGACCAAGGCCTTCATGACCTCCGTTCTCAGCTGACGACTGAGTCCCCGCACCGCTGTCATTCACCACACATGAGGCAGACATGAGGGCAACCCCGGACCCGCTGCGCCTTCTCTCTGATACCTCTGCTCTGTTACAGGATGAAAACGGCTGCCCCTACCGAGCTCTTTGAAAAGACTCCATAAGATAGGTATCCTCGTATTACACAGGGAAAACCACCTTGGAGAAAGTAAGCAACCTGCCCAGGATCACCCAGCAGATAATGGCAGAATGGGACTTGCACTCAGGTCTACCTGAGACTTTCAAAGCGCATCTCTCCCCACCACACTCATGCCTGCCACGGAACTAACCCGGGCGGAACAGGGGGCTATCTGGCAACAGGTCATGTCACGTGGGGGAAAGAATAAAATTTTCGCCACGTGATTTTTTTCCCCATTCCTCTATTGGTCTGTCCTTGCTTTAAGGCCATACTTTTTCTAAAACAGCTTTTTTTTTTTTTAAAGATTTTATTTCTTTATTTGACAGAGAGAAACACAGCCAGAGAGGGAACACAAGCAGGGGGAGTGAGAGAGGGAGAAGCAAGCCTTCCGCCGAGGAGGGAACCCGATGCGGGGCTTGATTCTGGGTCTCCGGGGACATGACCTAAGCCGAAGGCAGTTGTTTAACCAACTGAGCCACCCAGGTGCCCCTAAAACAGCTTTATTGAGATGTAATTCACATACCATAGAATTCAGCCATTTAAGTATGTTAATCAATGGTTTTTAGTATATTTACAGAGCTGTGCAACCATCACCCCAGCCAATTTTAGGACATTGTCATCACCTCAAAAGGAAACCCCATGCACTTTAGGTGCCATCTGTTTCTCCCCACTCCTCCAACCCGAAACAACCAGTGACTCGGGCAAGGTGATTCTTAAACAGCTTATGGGCACACCGTCATCAGGTTGTTAATAAAACGATGCAAATTGTGGCTCTGTGCTTCAGTCCTCCCTCCTGGGCTAGAGCCAACAGCTGGGCCCAGACAGGGCCAGGGAAAAGCCAGCCAACGTAGAGGCAGGTGCTGCTGGGGTGAGAGATGGAGGTACCCGGCTGCCCCATGCTACATGGGCTCCACAGTTCTCATGGCCCTAAACTTAGCTGGCCCTAAACCAGGTGGTCTAGCAGCTGCCAGGATGGTGGAAGTCACGCAAGGGCTCTAGAAGGGCCTCTGGGTCACAAGACCTCCATCTCCAGAAAGACAAGCAGGATGGTACCTGCTATCGGAGCCTGGGCGAGACCAGAACAGAGTTGTTGTGAGAAGCCAAACTCTTCAAGGATTATCAGGACCAGGGATGGCCTGGACGAAAAAGTGCCCTCCGCTCTTTCCCCCAGCCTCCCTCAAGTGCTAAGGAGAGCCGGAGGAAAGGGGTCTGCAAGCAGACCATGTGCACACTTCCACAGAGCCCTGACTTCTCCATTCACTTCTGCCTACAGAACACGGAAACAGATCTGTGCCAGCATCGCCACACAGTGCAAAACTCCTCAACACTGAAGAGGAATGAACTTCTGACAGACCACAGGGGTTCATCACAGAAAGTTCTTGGTGAGCAAGAGAGGTCAGATGCAAAAAGATGCACATTGTGTTGTTCTATTTACATGAAATTCTAAACCAGGCCAAACAAATGCATAGTGACAGATCAGTATTTGCCTGGGGACAGGGGCTGAGTGGGGGGCTGCCGGCACAAGGGACGTTCCAAAGTGATGGAAATGTTCTCCGTCTCGCTTGGGACAGTGGTTACACAGGGGTATCCATTTGTCAAAGCCCCTAAAAGGGTCCACTCTATTGTTAAATTAATATCTCAATAAAGTGAAAAGGGAGGGGAGGGGAAGGGATGGGGGAGCGAGGGAGAGAAGACAGGAGAGAAGCCTGCTGCGGAGGCTGAAGGTCACCAAGGCTGGTCTGCGAGGTGCTGCCAAGCCCGGGGTCTTGCCAGTGTGCATGCCCTCCACTGGCTCTCAGTTCTCGGAACGACTGGCCCTCTAACACACACAAATGATTGTGATGAACCTCAATGGTCCACTTTCTACCCAGGTTAACTCAGCTCTCCAATATCCCTGCAGTAAAAAGTGTGATGACGTCAGCCAGTGACTCAGAAATGGCTGTGCTCAGTGACAGGCTCCAATGGCTGATTGACAGTCAGTGAACAAGTAAAATCTAATGTGATAATTACAGGTATTAGCTTTCCTTTTCCTCAAATGATAAGTAAATCTTAAATTCTAGAATTTAAATAGGTTATATAAAACATTCTGAAACTTTTTTCTTTTGGCTGGGGGAAGAGGGTAGTGGCTATGTTCAAATGCTACGTGTTAGCCTTTCATATTTTTCATGAAACAAGACATAAATAGAGCCATCTTGCCTTTAGTCTTCCCATATATATGAAGGAATAGACCAAGCCAAATTTCTAACATTCTCGATCAAAGAAGAAGGTGCCAGAACAAGCTGAACTAAGTACCAGTTCTATCTTTGGCAAAGTAAAAAAAAAAAAAAAAAAATTAAAACCCTTTATATAAGCTTCTTTGCTTCCCTGGCAGTCACCCAAAGCTAAAGGAAAAAAAAAATGAAGGCAAACTAATTGAAGCAGAAAGCCCAATTGAGAAAAACTTCAAAGCACCAATGTGATATGAAAAATATGTTAATTTCTTTTCTTACACATTTTATAAAATGCCACCGTGAGAAGAAACACCTGGGATCCAACACAACAGCTCAGTGGTTAAGACATCACCAGCAGATCTGGGGCCAGCTCAAGCCTTCCCTGGACAACACACTGAAGATGGAAAATGATTCCTAAAGGAAGGTCTGAATTCAAAAAGGAATGGTGAACAAAAGTTGTGGTGAGTTTTGGGGTATTTTCAGCACTAAAGTTGGAGATCTGCTCTGCTCATGTTTTATTGGAGGTTTACTGGTGTGATTTCCCCCCTCATTTATTTCTACATGCCCTCTCTATGCTAGACTCTGTAAGTTACAAGCTAAATCATTCCCCACGCTTGTCCTTAAGCAGCTTAGAGTTTAGTAGGGTAAAGCGACAAGCACCCAGAGGACCACATGGTGTGACAAGTGCTACATGGCAGAACTAGGCAGGGAGCCCTGCTTAGGAGAGTGGGGCAGATGCCGGAAACCCCAAGGAGGCTGTGCGCTGAGCTCCGTCAGGTAGAAGGCGGCAGGCTGGGGCTTCCTCCTCCCCCAGCTTTACCCACCAGGGGATGCCCCTGAGGGCAGGAGCGCCCAACGCAAGGCTGCCACCTTTATTTCCTCCACTATGGGCACTTTAAAAAAAAAGAAAAAAAGAAAAACCAATCACCTCCTATTATTTCATTTCAAAGGCATTTTAACACTAAAAAGCGGGTCAAACAACTTCAGAACGCATCAAAAGCTTCGAACTAAGTATCTCTAGCTTTGTAAAGAATAATGACAATGTTGATATTTTAGCCCCATGGCAATAAAAATATCATCATGAACTGTTGTTTAGATACCCTGTAAACAGAGGCTAAAATTAGGACTATTTTATATACATTTGCCAGGATCTTTGCATACAGTGACTCTATACTTCATGATAACCCTGCAAGGTGGGAGCACTGTCCCCACTTTTCAGAAAAGAACACTAGAGTCCTGGGGGAAGTGGCTTGCCCATGGTCACACAGTAGTCCCAGTGCACAGAGCTACTTACTACACATGTTCCCTCTGACAGTGGAGCCTGTCCGGTCCAAAAAGCATGCTGGGATGGTGTGGGAGAGCTCTGCGTGACCTCTGGGGTCCTCGTCCTAAATAAACATGTTTTATTGTTGTTGCTTTGGAGATAGCAAAGAAAGAATTCAGCTCTGCTTTTTTTTTTTTCTTTTCTTTTTTTGGTAGTCCCAAACAACCAACTCAAACCCTTTGTGAAACCTAGAGAGGTATAAATATGTAAATAAATGGAAATCATGATCCCAAGCATTCCAGAATGCTCCCATTACCTTCTTCTTCTCCATTCTGGACCTGTGCTAGGGATAAAGAAGATGGGAAAAATGAGAAAAGATCAAGAATCCTGGGATGCTGGGTGACTCAGTCAGTTAGTGTCTGCCTTCAGCTCAGCTCATGATCCCAGAGTCCTGGCATCAAGCCCCACATCGGGTTCCCTGCTCAGTGGGGAGCCTGCTTCTCTGTCTTCTTGCCGATCACCCTATTTGCGTTGTGCTCTCTGTCAAATAAATAAATAAAATCTTTTAAAAAATCAAAAATCCCAATGTGCCAAGAAACAAGGGACCTTTGAACCCTTTCTCAAGAATACCATACTTCAGTTTGGCATGCAATAATTATACATTTGGTGTTTAATGAATAAATCTAAAGCCGATAGGCAATGCTGAGTGCTATATAAATTTAATTTAAAAGATATGGTCTTTAACCCCTAATAGCTTCCATTCTTGGGTCTGAAACATGATTATAAATAGAACACCAACTGAGGCACCTGGATGGCTCAGTTGGTAAAGCAACCAACTCTTGGTTTCAGCTCAGGTCATTATCTCAGGGTCTTGAGATCAAGTCCCACATCAGGCTGCACGCTAGGCATGGAGTTTGCTTGAGATTTCACTGCTTCTCCCTCTCGCTCTGCCCCTATGCCTACTCACACACACTCTCAAATAATCTTATAAATAGAATACCAACTACAAACTTAAAAGTGCATCTCTTTTTACAAACTGTATGTTTTTCTTCTACTTTAAACATTTAAAATTGAAGCCTACTGTACTTTAAACAATCTTAAACACAAGGCTCCCAATTGTACGTCAACTACCAGGTGAAGGAGTTGTAGGGGCTGGTCCCCTACAGGACCTCCACATCTGTGTACAGAAGGCAGACCTGAGTGGAGCCAAGCAACAGAGACGGATGGCGGTGAGCAGATGCAGGGACTCGACTAGCTTCTAGGTCCCTCCACCGGTAAGTAAAGACAACCTCGGGTACCACTCTGGGCTTGGGAAGATTAAGTGAGACTGTACACACACTATATTTTTAAAGCCACTGAGGTCATGCCCTGATGGCAGAACGAGAAGCTCCCAATGACACTGACCACAGCCAAAGTCACAAAAGGGTCGAGGGCCCTCTCTAAGGACAGGTCGAAGCACAGTAAGCACATACTTAGGTACCAGGGCATAAGGTTAACCCCCAGGAAAATCAGAGAGCAGGCAACCAATAAATGACAGCAAATCAAGGAATCAATGACACAATTTGAATGGAAGCAAACCCACAGTGACCACAAGGAACGAAGTATGGGCATGGACGGGGCTGGTTCAGAAGGTCTTCTGAAGGAAAAGAAAGAAAGGGGACTTTGCCAAAAGGCCAACTGGGCTGGGCGGCAGAGAATGCTGAGTCTAGAACAAGTTGTGCAGGCACACTGTGAGCCACCTGGCAGGAGTCACAAGGAGAATGCAAGCTGCTCTGCCTGGAGGTGGTCGCTCTGCATCTGTGACAGGTGACCCAGCCTAAGACAGAGTACAGATGAGGAACACATTTCTCCCATCCGTGAGAGTGAGGTCAAGAAGGGCAGGTTACAAAACAGTTTAAATCCTATGATCTTATTTGTCTTTAAAAATCACATTTGTGGAGCGCCTGGGTGGCTCAGTTGGTTAAGCATCTGCCTTCGGCTCAGGTCATGATCCTGGAGTCTCAGGGTCGAGCCCCGCATCGGGCTCCCTGCTCGGCGAGAAGCCTGCTTCTCCCTCTCCCACTCCCCCTGCTTGTGTTCCCTCTCTGGCTGTGCTTCTCTCTGTCAAATAAAGAAATCTTTTTTTTTTTTTAAATCACATGTGTAAATGTAACAACCTGGAAAAGTGTACATCAAGGTATTGACAGTGATTTTCTCCTTTTAAATATCTGTACTTATATTTTACAAAGTCCATGCACTGATTTTATGATGAAGGAATACACTGAGTTCCTTAGGAGATTTTAAAGCCAGAGGAGTGACTCCAAGACAACTAGTGGAAGGGCTGCGGCAAGACCCCTGCCACACAGAGGGCGCTCGGGACCACAACACCCCCAGGCTCTGAGCACCAACACATACAGAAGGCACAGCCCTGCCTGCAAGGCTTCCATAGATCCCCAGTGCTGGATAAACACTAGAGCAAGATGCTATCAACCAAAGCCTGCCGCCTCACCCTCCAGAGGGAGGCGCAGCACCTCTGCAGCCGGCTTCACCAATTGTGCACTATTTCAGGTGGGAAAGCCAAGAGAGCCAATCCTGGGCATACCCCATGATTCACCCCATAAAGTCTAAGATTTCATGAACCATTTCTGTAAACAAACATCAGTCCCAGGAAGGGTCAAGGCTCTCCAGCTGCATGCAAAAGCAGAAGATGCAGGCCCCAGCTCAGACCAACAACCTCGTCCACAGTATAGAGGTCCTTTAAGACCTCAGTGTCACACAAATCAATCCCATGCAGGGACAGGTCTACCAGAGACATTCTGCAGAATCAGCACATCATAGTTTACCAAATGAACAGAACCAAATGAAAGGCCCCATCGCCGGTGCCAGCGACACACAGGCAGGGGAAACCCCTCAAGCTCTTGCAACCAAAGAAAGGGGAGTCTGCAGCCAGACAGCCCATCCCTGAGAGAAGCCAGGGATCCCAGTGCTTCTAACAGCTCACATGACCCACAGAGTGGGTGACCACCAAACTCACCATAAACATACACACACAAAGCTATATAAAGACCTCTGATAGATCAGAAGGTCCTGTGACAGGACCCGCGCACTTGCATTAGGGCTGGGGGAAATTTTATGAACAGTTGAGAGTACATGGGGCGCCTGGGTGGCTCAGTTGGTTGAGCGACTGCCTTCGGCTCAGGTCAAGATCCCGGAGACCTGGGATCGAGCCCCACATCGGGCTCCCTGCTCGGTGGAAGCCTGCTTCTCCCTCTCTCACTCCCCCTGCTTGTGTTCCCTCTCTGGCTGTGTTTCTCTCTGTCAAATAAATAAAATCTTAGAAAAAAAAATAAATAAATAAAAGAGAGTACTGACTTCCTGGGCCAAGATGTGGCCTGGAAATGTGGCACTGCGTGTGCTTTCTATGCTCTGTGACAGCATTCATTTTCACAACTCCTCACTCTGTGACCATGTATTTGCAGATTAATGGGAGGGGAACACCACGAGCGAGCTCACCCAGACCCTGGGTCCTTTTGTGCTTGTCCTCTCAGTACACCTCCTCCAAAGCCACTTACAATTCCCCACTTACTGAAAAGTCTTGAGGCTCAGGAGTGGCAACCAGGATCTCTAAATGGTATCAGTATTTCTCTGCTACACTTTTTGAAACCCCGTACTCAGAGTCTGTAATGTCAAAGTAGTGCACATATAAGAAATATGGAGTGTCCACGTTTGTTAGATTCAGATGCTCTTTCCAACAAATTAATGACAAAAAATAGTAAAGATTTTTTTTCTGTTCCGCAAATGTATTCCAACTAATTTGTAACCTCATTTTATGTAGAATTATTTTCTGATGGCACACCAATTATTTTTCTTCCTCAAAGATGTTAAGAAATATTATTATTATATAATTTTTTAGCAGTACCACTCAACAATGATTTGCTGGCAAGTTTTTCTTCCTATGGAGGCCTTGGGAAAGAACCAAATACTTTTAAGATGAGTAACAGCCTGAACAACTCTGGCAACAACCAATACTGTAACACCTACACTATCGGAACAATCTGGGATTCATTATATCTGTAGACTGGAACTGTTTTCTTCTTCATCTTTTATAGAATATATCAAATGTATGAAAAGTAGAGACTAGAATAATGGCGCCCAGTTTCAACAATCATCAAGAGAGGACCGATCTTGTTTCACTTGTGATTGTGAGAATTGTTAAATGCTCACGGAATCATGTGGCCCAAACGTGTTTCTACGTGACCTGGCAGGTCCACAGCATGAGCCTCAGCCTGGGAAGAGGAGACACAAAGCGAGCAGAGCAGAGGTCCTCACCTGAAGGGAATGGCAACTTTATGGGGCACCAGAGGCTATATAAAACATGTTTAAAACCAAGGAATAAAAATACCAAGCCCGCAAGGTGAGCCTCAGCAGGGTAAAGCCATACTGACGCCACTGTACACCCTGAAAAGATGTGGTTAGGACAGCACTTCACCTCTGCAGTATTCTTCCCCAAAACTCATAAGCCCAGTCCAATAATGAGAAAAAAAAAACATGAGGCAAACCCAAATTAAGGAACATTCCAGAAAACATCCGACTAGCACTCTTCAAAATTGTCAAGGTCATGAAAAGTAGCACAGAAACTGTCACAGATGGAGGAGACCAAGGAGACAGGACAATTGAACTCAGTGTGACATCCTGGATTGGATCCTGGGACAGACAGAATCTCAGTGGAAAAACCGGTGAAATCCAAGTCAAGTCTGTGGTTTAGTTAATAACACTGCACTGAACTGAAATTCTTCATTTTGACAACTGTGCTGCGGTTACATAAGATGTTAGCATCAGGGGAAACTAGGTGAGAAGTATGTGGGAATGCTCTATACTGTCTTTGCAACCTTTCTGTATACCTAAATGTTTTCCAAAATAAAAAGTTTATCACAGAAATCATATAAAAAATTTAACTGGCTAGGGCACCTGGGTGGCTCAGTGGGTTAAAGCCTCTGCCTTCAGCTCAGGTCATGATCTCAGGGCCCTGGGATCAAGGCCCGCGTCTGCCTCTCTGCTCGGCAGGGAGCCTGCTTCTTTCTCTCTGCTTGCCTCTCTGCCTACTTGTGATCTCTTTCTCTGTCAAATAAATAAATAAAATAAAATAAAAAATCTTTAAAAAAAGAAAATTTAACTGGCTAATAAATATTCATTATATCCTTCACAAGAAAGAGTCAATGGCAATGTAGCCGTCACGTACTTTTTTTTTTTAAGATTTATTTATTTTAGAAAAAGAAAGAGAACCAGAGGGAGCACGACCAGAGGGAGGGGCAAAGGGAGAGGGAGAGAATCTCAAGCAGACTTCCCACTGAGCACGGAGCCCACCTACCAGAGTTGAAATCAAAAGCCATTTAACCAACTAAGCCACCCAGGTGCCCTGAGGTCTTCATTTTAACACTGAGCCAGGGGAAGTAGGGCCTGGGTGGTTCCGTTGGTTAAGGGTCTGACTCTGGATCTCAACTCAGATCTTGACCTCAGGGTCATGAGTTCGAGCCCTACACTGGGCTCCACACTGAGTGTTGAGCCTACTGAAAAAATAAATAAATAAAATAAAACAAAGTTCAGCCAGGAAAGAGGAAACATAAAGAAATACAATCTGCTAAACAGTCTCAAAGAAAGGAAGCACCTTGAAACGAAAGCAGGGCCCCTGTAAGCTGAAGGCCATGCGAGGTCGCTGAAGGAGCACACCACAGGACACAGCATCTGACTGTGATAATGAACTGGGTTGACAGAAGTGACTTCCAAACCCCTGGACTGCCCTGCCTGGTCTCCCCACCCCACCCTCCCTTACTGCCTAGCCTCTCCCCTCCGGCACCTCTCCTCATTCACGCAGCAAGTTCTGAGGGTCCGTGAGCTCCCTGAGGAAAACCAATAAAAGGAGGAGGTTATTACATACCATCATACTATAATTCAGTTTTAAAAAATTGTTTTTCATGTATCTAGAGAAAAGACGAGCTGTGATCAGAACTATCCCAGGAAATCGGATGTCGTAGCTCTGCACAGGGGATAAGCTGGAAGAAGCAGGATTCTGCCCTGGTCTTTCTGACCCGGAGACGACGCTTAGAAGGACTGAGCCTCCTGCCTCCCAACGACTGGAAATTCACTCATGCTTTTAAGTAGCTTTGCACTTAATATAAACAGTATGCTTCCTTATAAGAATACCTTCCAACATCTGAAATAGGACACAATTTTAGAAATAAAAGCACATACCTGGGTGTTCAAATTATGAACCCCACGTGGGGATTCAATTCATTCTGAGCTGGATTTAAGAAAACTTTTATGACTAGAGTCAATGCAAAAATAAGCACCTTAGATCAGCCAGGTGCCTCCCTCGGCACCTGAGCAAATGTCTCACACTTAAAGGTCAGCTCAAGGAAGAATTTATGTGAAATATTCCTGCCCAAATGCCCTGCAACAAAATTACTGAATGACAGAGAAAACCAGCCATGATTTTTTTTTTGCAACAATCCTTACCAAAAAAAAAAAAAGAGAGAATTGTCTTTGTTCTCCAAAATAGCAGTTTGAAAACGACAGAATCTGCTATATTTCTCACCGATGAGCAGCTTCATTATTTCTGCTTACCCAGTAATTGAAGAATGTCTTGCAAAATTTAGGCCAAAACTTTCCCAGTGCTCTGAATTATGCAACCAGGAATCTGTACAATAGTGTCAATGACCTACAGCCCTCCACTCTTCAACTTCACATTGAAAAAAAGGCCACATATGCTTTTCAATTCATTTTTAAATGTTTCATTTAATTAGAAACTCTCCAAATACACCTTGGACTTGACACGTTCGGTAGTTCAGACTTCAGGGGCCAGCTCTCGGGCTGTGTGCAGGGACTCACCAGGATTGGTAAGACCCACACCAGTCCCAGGCCCAGTGGCCTTCCCCAGATGCGGGGGGGGGGGGGCCCGCGCTCCACTGGAAAAAGAGCACCAGCACCTCCCCTATCTTAGGTTGCTGAGAGGATTAGAGATGAAATACCTGGTCTGGTACCAGACAGCCCATCTGTCCCAAAATCTGAGTCTCCTTCCCTCCAAATCCCTCTACCCACTCTCCTTCTGGTTACCCTCCACCTGGCCCACCAAGACCTCGGGCAAAAAAGCCAATTCCACCAAGGAGCCAGCACCTGTACCATCTCCCTGCGGCGCTTTCCCGTGAGCACCCCATGACAGGTGCCACATGCAACATGCTCATCTAGCAATCAAATATCTTATCTTTTTTAAAGATTTTATTTATTTATTTGACAGAGAAAGAGAGACAGTGAGAGAGGGAACACAAGAGGAGCAGAGGGAGAGGGAAAAGCAGGCTTCCCGCTGAGCAGCAAGCCTGACACAGGGCTCGATCCTAGGACCCCGGGATCATGACCTGAACCAAAGGCAGAGGCTTAATAACTGAGCCACCCAGGCGCCCCTTGAATATGAATTTTTTTTGCATACCATCTACCTCTCCACTGAGTTCCATGAGGAAGGATTTTCTTTTCTTTTTCTGAGGGAGAGGGAGCAAGTGAGCAAACATGGTGGGGGTGGGGGGCTCTTCAGCAGGCTTCACGCCCTGTACCAAGCTGGATGCAGGGCTTGATCTCAGGACCCTGAGATCACCGAAATCATGACCTGAGCCAAAATCAAGAGTCAGGTGCTTAACGGACTGGGCCACCAGCAGCCCCGGAAGGATTTTTCTCTTGATGCCCCTGATCTGTTTCACAAATGCCTAACTCCTCCCCAGGAGGAAACAGTACTCTTCCTAGAGGGCAGGAGACAATGACTAAATACAGCTTTTTGTGGGGGTGGAGATCATTTTTTTAAAAAAGATTTTTGTTTATTCGGGGCGCCTGGGTGGCTCAGTTGGTTGGGCTACTGCCTTTGGCTCAGGTCATGATCCTGGAGACCTAGGATCAAGTCCCACATTGGGTTCCCTGCTTGGTAGGAAGCCTGCTTCTCCCTCTCTCACTCGCCCTGCTTGTGTTCCCTCTCTGGCTGTGTTTCTCTCTGTCAAATAAATAAAATCTTTAAAAAAAAAAAAAAAAGATTTTTGTTTATTCATCTGAAAGAGAGAGAGCACAAGGGGGGGGGGGGTGGGGGTGGGGGAGGAGACAGCAGAAGTAGAGGGAGAGACAGATGCCCCTCTGAGCAGGAAGCCTGAAGCAGGGCTCCATCCCAGGACCCTGAGATCATGACCCAAGCCGAAGGGAAATGCTTAACAGACTGAGCCAGCCAGGGACGCCTGGGTGGAAATCATCATTAAAAGATCATAAGCAAGAAAAACAAAGCTGGCAGCATCACAGTCCCAGGTTTTAAGATACGCTGCAAAGCTGTGGTAATCAAAACAGTATGGAATTGGCACAAAAACAAACACAGACCAATGGAACAGAATAAAGAGCCCAAAAATAAACCCACACTTACATGGTTAATTAATCTTTGACAAAGGAGGCATGAATATCCAATGGGGGAAAGAGAGTCTCTTCAATAAATGGTGCTGGGAAAAGCAGATAACTTTCTTACACAATACACAAATATTAATTCAAAAATGGATTAAAGACCTAAATATGAGACCTGAAACCTTAGAACTCCTAAAAGAAAATATAGGCAGTAAACTCTAGGATATCAGCCCGAGCAAAATGTTTATGGATCTGTCTCCTCAGGAAAGGGAAACGAAAGGAAAAATAAACTACTGGGACTACTCCAAAATAAAAAGCTTCTGCATGGCAAAGAAAAAACAAAAACTATCAACAAAGCAGAAAGGCAACCCTGAATGGAAGAAGATATTTGCAAGTGATACAACTGGAAAGGGACCAATATCCAAAATAAAGAACTTACACAATTCACCACCAAAAAATGAATTATTAAGCTAAGATAATAAAATTAAAAAATGGGCAGAGGACTGACTAGAACATTTGTCCAAATAAGACATACAGATGACCAACAGGCGCATGAAAAGATGTTCAACATCACTAACCATCAGGGACATGCAAATCAAAACCACAATGAGGCATCACCCTGCACCTGTCAGAACGGCTAATCAAAGGACAAGAAACAGGTGTTGGTGAGGATGCAGAAAAAAGGAATGCTTGTGCACTGTTGGTAGGAACATACACTGGTGCAGCCACTGTGGAAAACGGTATGAAGGGTCCTCAAAATATTAAACACAGACATACTGGGGTGCCTGCGTGGCTCAGTCTGTGGAGAGTCTGCCTCTGGCTCAGGTCATGATCCGAGGGTCCTGGGATCGAGTCCTACATCGGGCCCCTTGCTCAGCAGGGTGCCTGCTTCTGCCTCTGCCTGGTGTTCTCCATGCTTCGCTCTGTCTTGACCTCTCTCTCTCTCTTTCTCTCTCTCTTTCTCTCACAAATAAATAAAATCTTTAAAAAAAAAAAAAAAAAAGACATACCATGTGATCCAGTAATTCCACTGCTGAGTATTTACCCAAGAAAATGAAAACACTAATTCAAAAATATATATGCACCCCTATGTTTACTGCAGCATTATTTACAATGGCCAAGATATGGAAGTGTCCAACTGTCCAACAATAGACAAATAGGTGTGGCGCCTGGGGGGGCTCAGTCGTTAGGCATCTGCCTTCCACTGAGGTCATGATCCCCAAGTCCCAGCATCAAGTCCCAGCTTCAAGCCCCTGCATTAGGCTCCCTGCTCTGCGCGAAGCCTGCTTCTCCCTCTCTCACTCCCCCTGCTTGTGTTCCCTCTCCTCTCTAGCTGTGTTTCTCTCTGTCAGATAAGTAAATAAAATATTAAAAAAAAATAGGTAACAAAGATGTGATATATATATCTATATCTAGATACACACACACACACACACACACTGAAATATCACAGCCATAAAAAGAATGCGATTTTGCCATTTGCAAGAACATGGATGGACCCAGAGAGCATTATGCTAAGTGAAATAGGTCAGAGAAAGACAAATGCCATATGATTTCACTTATGCATGGAATCTAAAAAAACTAACAAACAATAGAAATAGACTCATAAATTCTGAGAACTGGTGGTTGCCAGAAGGGAGGTGGGTGCAGGGATGGGCAAAATAGGTGAAGGAGATCAAGTGGCATAAACTTCTGGGGTGACTGGGTGGCTCAGCCAGTTAAGCATCCTACGCTCGGTTTTGGCTCAGATCATGATCTTAGGGTCCTGGGATCGAACCCCACAATGTGTTCAATGGACACCATATTCAGCACATGCTCTCTAAAATAAATAAAAATAAATCTTTAAAGAGGTGCAAACTTCCAGTTATAAAATAAATAAGCCACAGACATGAAAAGTACAACATAGGGAATGTAGCCAATTTACTATTGTAATAACACGGTACAGTGACAGATGGGACTATGCGTACCATGATAAGCCCTGCATAATGTATAAAATGGCAAATCATTATGTGTGCACCCAAAACTAACGTAACACTGTACATTAACTATACTTCAAGAAGAAAGTAAAAAGAAGGGGCGCCTGGGTGGCTCAGTTGGTTGAGCGACTGCCTTCGGCTCAGGTCATGATCCCGGAGACCCAGGATCGAGTCCCACATCGGGCTCCCTGCTCGGCGGGAAGCCTGCTTCTCCCTCTCTCACTCCCCCTGCTTGTGTTCCCTCTCTGGCTGTGTTTCTCTCTGTCAAATAAATAAAATCTTAAAAAAAAAAAAAAAAGAAAAAAAAAAAAGAAAGTAAAAAGAAAAAAAGATCATGAGCAATGGAAATTAGGTCTCTTTCCCTTCCCTCTCCACTGCAGACCAATCTCTCCAACTGGAGCAGAGATTCCTGCTCTGCAGTCCCAGCTGACCTTCAAAGAGGCTGTACCAGAAGGTGAGTGAGGGAGTCAGCAAATCCACTTGGCGAGCACTGCGTATACGCTACACTCCGCCGCTTCCTCCACACCTGCTATGAAGGGGGTTTCTGGTCCCATTCTGACACTCTTGCATCACTCCCTCACAGGTCCGAACCTGAGTGACGTTCAAACCCAATACCAGTACCCAATTATTAGCATTTATTAAGCGATCATTGCACACTCACCATAAAATGCTAATTTTAAGGCATACGTAGATCCACTTAGAGAGTCTCCGTCCATCCTTGTGGTTCACTCATAATGAAGTTAAAACCAGAATACTTTTATTAAAAGGCAGAACAGGTGCTCAGCAGAGAGCCTGCTTCTCCCTCTCCTTCTGCCTGCTGCCCTGCCTGCTGTGCTCTGTCAAATAAAAAAAAATAAACTCTTAAAAAAAAAAAAAAAAAAAGCAAATGGGGATGCCTGGGTGGCTCAGCCAGTTAAGCATCCAACTCTCAGTTTTGGCTCAGGTCATGATCTTGGGGTCCTGGGATCAAGCCCCAAGTAGGGCTCTATATTAAGCACAGAGTCTGTTTGAGAGTCTCTCTCCATCTCCCTCTGGCCCTCCCACTTGTTCTCTGTCTCTCTAACATAAATAAATAAATCTTTAAAATAAAAGAAATAAAAGGCAGAATGGAGGAAGGGAAGGTTGCCTCTAATGATGGTATGTTGATCAGGGACAGACTGGAAACAGACCCACAGAGCTAGAAGAGGTAGACAGGAATGAATTTTTTATTTAATGGGGACAGAGATTCAGGTTAGGAAGATGAAAAAGTTCTGGAGATGGATTGCGGGGGAGACTGCACAACAATGTGAATGTACTTAATCCCACAGAACCATATAAAATGGTTAAAATGGTAAATTTTATATTACACATACTTTACTGCAATAAAAAAGTAAAATTTAACAAAAAACGCAAAGAAACAGACCCACACATATTTCTAAACTCCTCTATGACAGAGGTGGTGTCCCAAGGCACGGTGGGGTCTCTGAATTGTGATGCAGACTCAACCAGTCATCCAAATGGAAGAAAATAAAATTGTATTCCTACTTCACACAAAAATCAATTATAAAAGTCAACTTCAGATAGACTAAGGCTTAATGTGAAAAGCAAAACTTTAAAATTGTTAAAAGAATATCTTTATGACCTTAAGACAAGGAAAGCTTCCCTTTATTTTTTTAACATTTTATTTAGTAACCAACTGAGCCACTCAGGTGCCCCAGGATTTCCTTAAAAAAGTTATTAAAAGGGATGCCTGGGTGGCTCAGTTGGTCGAGCATCTGCCTTGGGCCTGGGTCATAATCCTGGGGTCCTGGGATGGAGTTCCACATCGGGCTCCTTGCTCTACGAGCCTTCTTTCTCCCTCTGCCTACTGTTCCCACTTTTGCATACTTTCTTTCTTTCTCTCTCTCTCTCTCTCTCTCTCTCTTTCTCGCGCGTGCGCACACGCCCTCTCTCTGGCAAATAGATGAAATCTTTAAGAAAAAAAGAAGTCATTGAAAGTACTAATCATAAAAGAATAGTGAACTGCACTGAAATTAAAAATATAAAACAAAAGCTAGCACGATGACAATAAAAACAGATGGACAAGGTAGGAGGTTGTATCTGGATCTCATAGAACCAACAAACTGGCTACTATGAAGAATGAAGAGGAGCCAACACAAATCAGTAAGAAAAACACGGAGGAGATCGGGCGTGTTCAGGGTGGTACAGACGTGGACGTAAAAATAGTGACAACCCAAAAGAAGTTCAGGAAAGTTCTGTCACCAAAAGAACTTGTGAATTGCTAACACCCATATGAAAAGATGTTCATCCTCTTCAGTAATCAATGAGAGGTAGATTAAGGCCAGATTGAGAGGAGCATTTGACAGCCACTAGATGGGTACAATTAAGACATGTGACAACAGGGGCCCCTGGGTGGTTCAGTCCACTAAGCATCTGACTCTTGATTTAGGCTCAAGTCATGATGTCAGGGTCCTGGAATAAAGCCCTGCCCGGGTGGGCACTGCGCTGAGCACAGGGATCTGTGTGGGATTCTTCTCCCTCTTTGCCCATCCTCATGAGCAGGCTCGCTCTCTCTCAAATAAATAAAATGTTAAAAAAATAAAAATAAAAAATAATTTTCTAAAAAGTGTGACAATAGTCAGTGTGGGAGAGGATATGTATGCATGTGATTAATTTCATGTGTCAATTTAATTGGGTCACAAAATGCCCAGGCATTTGATCAAGCACTATTCCAGGTGTTTCTGCAACAGTGTTTTTGAGTAAGATTAACATTTTATCTTATTTTATTTTTTTATTTAGGAGGGAGGGAGAGAGAGAGAGAGAGAGCATGGGCAGGGGGTGAAGCAGAGGGAGAGGGACAAGCAGACTCCCCACTTAGCACAGAGCCCAAGGTGGGGCTCAATCCCAGGACCCTGAGACCATCATGACCCTGAGATTGTGACCTGAGCTGAAACCAAGAGCTGGATGCTTCACTGACTAAGCCACCCAGGTGCCCTAAGATTAGCATTTTAATCAGTAGATTGCCTTTCACAATGTGGAACGGCACCAATCTAATCAGCTGAAGATATGAACAGAACAACAACAAAATCAACCCTCCCCCAAGTAAGAGAGAACCTCTACCTGCCAGCCTTCAGAGGGGCCCGGAACTGTAGCACAGTCTCTGCTAGCACTTGGGCCTCCTGGCCCAGATCGTAGATTTGGGCTTCTTAGTCTGTATAACCACAGGAGCCAATCACTTAAATCTCTTTCTACAGATACACACATTCTATTGATTCTATTCCTCTGGAGAACCCTAATACAAGGCACATATGGAATACTATTCAGCAGGAAAAATGATCTGCAGATTACTTATGATTCCCTTTTTACAAAGCTCATAAACAAGTGGTTAATATGTTATTTATACATACATATATATGTAAGTTTTTCAGATTTTATTCATTTATTTGGCACACAGAATGTGTACTAGCAGGGGAGTGGCAGGCAGAGGGAGAGGGAGAAGCAGGCTCCCCCTTGAGCTGGGAGCTCAATGTAGGACTTGATCCTAGGACCCTGGGATCATGACCTGAGCGGAAGGCAGACACTTAACCAACTGAGCCATCCAGGCGCCCCTGTAAGTTTTTTTTTTTAAAAAGATCTGAGAGAGAGGGGCACCTGGGTGGCTCAGTTGGTTAAGCGACTGCCTTTGGCTCGGGCCCGGGATCGAGCCCCACATCGGGCTCCCTGCTCGGCGGGAAGCCTGCTTCTCCCTCTCTCACTCCCCTTGTGTTCCCTCTAAAAAGAAAAAAAAAAATTAAAAAAAAAAAAAAAAGATCTGAGAGAGAGAAAAAGAACAGAGGAGGGGTGGAGGGAGAGAGAAACCTCAAGCAGTCTCCCTGTTGAGCACAGAGGCCGCCACAGGGTTCAATCCCAGGGCCCTGAGATCATGACCTGAGCCGAAATCAAAAATCAAACTCTTAATGAAGGAGCCACTCAAGTGCCCTAGCATTTTTTTTTTTTAAGTAAGGTAATGAGGGAATGATAAAATATCCTGGATTACCTTTACCACAGGAAATGCCTCCCAGGAGCTTCCCTGTGGTGCAGGATAGTTAAATTCCCAAGCTGGGAGGCCAGCCTCAAGGTCTTTGTTATTATGCTTCAAAACCTGCATATCCATCCCCTGTTGTTTTACATGAACTTTAAAAATTGTCTAATAAAACATTTCAAAACTAGAGGTAGTCCAGACAAGTGCCGTAAGAAAGACACAAGGAGAGAAACATGGGTGTCCAACAAACATCAGGCCAAAGGCTAAAGCCGAGGTCCCACACCCCCCAACCCCTAAAGGCTTTCCCGGCCAGTCTAGGAGCTGCACTCTGACCTGAAGCCCTCCAGAGTTCAGAACATTCAGGCCTTCCCCCACTCCCCTTCATTTCAAGAACACTGGTTCACTTCTTCTGCATGTGGAAGAAGGGAGAAGCTGGAAATGATGGCTGGGCTAATTCCTCACAGGAGAAGCCGGAACCACGGGCACCTGCCAGCGTACCTGTGCCCGCAGCTGGCCCTCAGCACTCTAGACGCCACACCTGGTTCCCTGTACTTGCCCTACTACTGCTCCCGGGGCCTTGGGGAGGTGACTTGTCACAGTAACGATCCTCCTCCTCACCCAACCCCCGGAATCCATTCCTGGTTCCTGCAGGGTGAAGCCAGGAGCCACATCTGGTGGTGAAAGGCCAGTGGGGAGTCCTCAGTGACAGGTAGGTCACAAGCTCCAGACAGAAGAGAGGGCCAGGGCCAGCTCAGACGGGGCAGACACTGCCGCAGACACTGCTCTGGCCCCTTCCCCCTGAGCCTGTGACATCCGCAGGGCCATCTGGGGTTCGCCGCTGTGGAGGAACAGGGCTACCTGTACACCTCCCTGTCATGCTGGAGCTTAATGGAACAACGACTTCATGTGCCTGCTGCTGGGTTCTGGAAAGTACCTCCGTATTTATGTAAATTTCTTCGATGACCATTTTACTTAGATATTTATTAGGATTAGCTGCTGGTTTTTATTACATGCCTTTCAAACATATGCTAATAAAGTCAATATAGGTATTCTTTCTAATGGTATGTACTGACTTGTTAAACGTAACTTTATTTTTTTTTTTTTAAGATTTTATTTATTTCTTTGACAGAGAGAAACACAGCGAGAGAGAGAACACAAGCAGAGGGAGTGAGAGAGGGAGAAGCAGGCCTCCCGCCGAGCAGGGAGCCCGATGTGGGGCTCGATCCCGGGTCTCCGAGATCATGACCTGAGCTGAAGGCAGTCGCTTAACCAACTGAGCCACCCAGGCGCCCTAAACGTAACTTTAAAGGAGCACTTACTATGCACCAAGCCCTGCTCTAATCACTTTGCATGTATTATCCCATGTTCAGCCCTTACATCAACCCTACAGCATGGTACTACTCTTGTCCTACTAATTTTACAGATAACACTGAAGTTCAGGAGATTTAAATAATTCAGCCGAAGTCAGAGAGTTCAATAGACATCAGGACTGGGACACACCATGCTCTCAAGCCCTGGGCCAGTGCTTTCTCCAGCCAACGTATACTTCCTATTAGGACACCCACCCTGTACTTTCGGAATACACCTTACTTGGTTGTGGAGAGTGAATTTTTTTTTAATTCAAGTATAATTAACATGCACTGCTCTATCAGTTTCAGGCGCACAATACAAGGGTTCAATGATTCTCTACGTTTCTCAGCACTCACCACAATGAGTGCGCCACACATCCCCTCTCACTATTCCTCTGCCCACCTCCCCGCTCTAATCTTTTAATACACCACTATATTCAAATTACTGTTCTGTTTAGAAATAAATTTAGAAATATATTTAGAGGGGAGCCTGTGTGGCTCAGTGGGTTGGGCCTCTGCCTTCGGCTCAGGTCATGGTCTCCGAGTCCTGGGATGAGCCCAGCATCCGGCTCTCTGCTCGGTGGGAGCCTGCTTCCCCCTCTCTATGCCTGCCTCTCTGCCTACCTGTGATCTCTCTGTCAGATAAATAAAATCTTTAAAAGAAGATATAAAAAAAGAAATATATCTAGAAATGTTGCAAGTAAATATAAATATACATATACATATACATACACACACACACACACACACACACACACACACACACACACACACAGAGGAAACCGGTCTGTAGTTTTCTCTAGAGCATGGAAGGAACAGGAAATCTAACTGTAAAGAGAAGGACAGGGGCGCCCAGGTGGCTCAGTCGTTAAGCATCTGCCTTCGGTTCAGGTCATGAGCCCAGAGTCCTGGGATCGAGCCCCGGGAGAAGACTCTGGTTCTCCCTCTCTCGCTCCCTCTGCTTGTGTTCCCTCTCTAGCTGTGTTTATGTCAAATAAATAAATAATCTTTTAAAAAAAGAGAGAGAGAGACATATATAACTACATAAAAATCTTTAAATGTTATGGGAAAAGACTATCTAAACAAAATAAAAACAAATTATAGAAACAACAGCCAGAGGGACATATTTGTAAATACATACAACAAAAGATTTATAGCCCAATATATAAGAGCTCCTAAAAACCGTAAAGAAAATCCAATAAAAGAAAAAAATGGACAAGAAATATGGATAAAGAACTCCTAGAAGAAATACAAATGGCTAATAAATACGTGTAATGTTGTTCAGCCTCACCAGTACTCAGCAAAATGTAAGACTGGGATGCTGTTTTCACCCACCAGATTAGCAAAACACAACATCTGGTGCTGGTGGGAACGCCCAGAAAAGGCACCCAAGTCACACACTGGTGTCATGACGTCCTACAAAAAAGCTGAAGCAATTCAGCCTGGCCTAACTACCAAACACTACGGATGTGGGGAGACAACCAGAGCACAGTACGCACTCACTCATTCAACAATAAACACCTACAACACACAGCACTCTCTCTTAGACCTTTGTTCTCAGAGTAAACTAAACTGTGGTGCCTACAGTATGTTTTTGCTTTTATTAAAACATGCAGCGATGTCAGAGCCTAGAGAAGGCTGTGGACGGCTCTGCTGCACCAGGTGGGCGCTGGCTTCTCTCAGCAGCCCCGGGATTGGAGGTTTCCTGCCACCTCCGTGTGTGTATGTGTGTGTGTATGTGTGTTGCACTTGGCAGGAACATACCATAACAAAGGCAATAACCCGTAACTTTGAGAAATCTAATTAAGAATATTACAAACAGCTTTCGCTGACACACAACAAAAGAAGGGCGCAAGGTCCACATCAGGTTGGTGGCGGAGCCAGAAGTCTACCTTCTGTCAGGCTGACGACTGCAAAGCTGGGTTCCCTGCATGCAGACGAAGCCCTTTCTCCTCACCTGAATTCGCCCACCCACACAGGGACAACTCAAGGGGCCTCCACCTTTTTACTGACAGTAAGTTCTGGGAGGCAGTCTGGAAACACATCTTGAACTCCTGAGTTCCTACGGACAATGTGCTATACTTTTTAGCCTATAGAAGTTCATGTGAACTCATCTGAGACACACACGAAAGTGTCTTTGCATCCTAGATGCATCCTGGCCCTTGGTTAATGTATTAACCCATTTCACAGGGCACCCCACGATGCATTTCCAAACAGGCTGCTCCTTGCTCAGCACCCACGTCTCCTCCTTCTGGCAAGAGCCTTCCAGCTGGGCTTTGGGGAATCCCTCTACCCCTTGGAAACAATCGACCCTCACCCAGCTCCTTATGAGGTCACCCTATCCACTGTCTTCCAAGTGGTTTTATGTTCAGCTTAGCTTAGAACCACAGAACCGTAACTGGTATGCAATGTTTCCTGACTGAAAGGAATACTGTCCCTTTTGACCAATTCCCCGAGCAGAGCACAGAAGTGTTACAGAGCTTTGTCACTTAGGAGAAACGACCCCTGAGAGATGGCCTGTCCCAGTCTCATAAGAAAAATCTAGGGGCGCCTGGGTGGTTCAGTTGGTTAAGCGACTGCCTTCGGCTCAGGTCATGATCCGGGGACCGGGGATCAAGCCCCACATCGGGCTCCCTGCTCGGCGGGAGGCCTGCTTCTCCCTCTCTCACTCCCCCTGCTTGTGTTCCCTCTCTGGCTGTGTTTCTCTCTGTCAAATAAAGAAAATCTTTAAAAATTAAAAAAAAAAAAAAAAAGAAAAATCTACAAAGATTTGAGACACAGAAACTTCAAAACTACTTTAGATTTTCTTTTCCCAAGACCCAATGATTGTTACATCTGTTTAAATCTCTATTTAGAGAAAAATATTGAACGAAATACAGAAAGAAATGTTGGCCTGGGTCAAATGCCTACTTCTCTGTGAAATTTCTGATCACTTCCTGCTGGGAGTACAAGCTCTCTCTGAAAGCATGTGCCACTAAAACTCGTATTTTAGTTACTGAAATACAGACATGGCCCCCAGCAGGCTGGAAACTTCCTGGGAGCAGAATCCCTACCTAATTTACTAAAGGACCCCCCTCCCCTCCCCTGCCAGGCACATCAACTGCACATGGCGAACAGACCCACACACTGCCCAGGACGCAAACAAGTGCTTGTCCCTGTGCAAATTATTAACAAGGTAGCTCACTAAAACAGAGTCAGGAAGTTTTGGCAGGGAGAGCTCCCAAGCCCTACCTCATTAGTCAACTGCAGGCCCAACAAAGAGATGGACTTGACCTTGCACAGATCTGACCTCGCACGCACACCACTCTACTACTCCAGTGGGAGGAAGAGATGCCTTCCTTATCCGGTTAATGGCTCAGCCAATGAAAAACCACCATACTTCCAACCCCCACATTACTCCAGTGGACTTTTAGTTTGTAACAATCTTCCCAGTTCACCCCTTTCTCCTTAAAAAAGCTTACCTCTCCTCAGGGCACCTGGGTGGCTCAGTTGGTTAAGCAACTGCCTTCGGCTCAGGTCATAATCCCGGAGACCTAGGATCGAGTCCCACATTGGGATCCCTGCTTGGCGGGAAGCCTGCTTCTCCCTCTCTCACTCCCCCTGCTTGTGTTCCCTCTCTGGCTGTGTTTCTCTCGGTCAAATAAATAAAATCTTTAAAAAAAAAAAAAAAAAAGCTTACCTCTCCTTGGTTCCCTGGACTTGCCTATGATTTTGCCAAAGTTCATTTGTCCAAATTGCCATTCTCTTATTCCTAAATAAACCCATCTTTTGCTGGTAAAATACCCGGGAGTTTTTATCTTTAAATAAAGTTAACATCCCCAAACCTATGTATGCCAATTGCACCTATATGTATATATGTATAAAAATACGCATTTACTGAGCATTGCTAGGGGGTGGGGGAGACGGATATGGTGGCTGGATGATGGACATTGGAGAGGCTGAGTGCTGTGAATTGTGTAAGACTGATGATTCACAGGCCTATACCCCTGAAGCAAATAATACATTATATGTTAATAAAAAATAAGCATTTATAAATGGATACACATATATATGTATTTATATGAGTATATATACACACACACTTAACTATATAAACCCATGAAACAACACAGTTGAACTGAAAAATTACAATTAGCTAATTTTTTAACTTCTATAAACCTAAATAAATTATAGGTGTAGGTGAGACAGGTAAGACAAGTATAAATGACTGGGTGAAACTTTATAAAAATCTAGAATTTAGCAACTCCAGTTGCTTCACCCATCGTTATCAATTCTCAATCCTCTTCAAGCAAAATCTGAATATGGAAGACAATAGATTATGGGTGTGATTTATGCAAGAAAACAAGGGATAATTCTGATTCACAGATTCAAAGTAAAAGAAAAGGTCAATAAAAGATTGGCACGTGAGATACACTGATTTTTTTTAAGTTAAAAATAAAATGCCTAAATTATACGGTGTTTTGTATTATTCCTGCTTTATCCAGCGTCTTCACTTAGCTGACTGGTGGCCTGTCCCAGTCTCCTAAGACAAATGTGGAGTGACCACTGGTCAGGTGTCCCGTCAAGTAAGACACCCAGTGCTGCCTCACGGGAAACGAACTAGAAGGCTCAGCCGGAGGAGGCTCGCACAGCCCATGGGGCACAGCACTTAGAACATTACAAACATTCTTTCTACCATCAGTAATATAAGACCAGGACAAATTAATAAAAGTACCTCATTCAGAAATCTCAACTTCCAATAGGGAAGGAAAGTCCCAGGCCTCCCTGAGGATACTGTGATGCTGACGTCTGCCTAAGAACAAAAAGTTGCCTAAAACTCTGCTCCCAGCTTGCGCTCGCCCATCCCCCCAAACTGCATCTGGGGATGCAGACAGAACTCACCCACCGGGGACCAAAGTGCGATGGCCGATCCAGGGCAGCTGGGTCTCTCCACCTGACGCAAAGATGGCTCCAAGTGGGAAAAAAATCACTCCCTTTACTTGGTGCTTCAGGGCATCCAGGAATAAAGAGCAAAGTAAACCAGAAGGAAATGGAAATTAAATGTCTCTTAGCTCACCTGTGCCAAGAGGTTGCAAAGCTGTGGCCTACTTTGACTGCGACAACACAGGGAAAGGCTGAGCACCGCCCCATTACAGAGACACCGGTCTCCTCCCCCTGTGGCATCAACAACGTCACCCATTTAATGACTTAATGATGACGAGAGCAGAAAGCTGAGCGGTTATGACGGACTCCAAAAGAGGCAACCGTTTGCCCAAAGCACAGTTGGGGGTGGGAGGGGAGGAGGCGGTAGTTGGAAAACAGAAGTGGGGCCAATACCTCATGGCCCTTACACTAAACTAAATCCTAAAAAAATGGATATATGTTGGCTTGTTTGTTAAGGTAACCAAAAGTCAGGAAAGCCGGCTGCTTCCTATAAAAAATGAAATCAGGAAGTGTGTGGGAACAACATGACCAGAGAGAGAAGCCCTCTCTTTCAGCAGCACACCTCTCAGAACAGGATGCTCACCCCAAGGGCTAATCCTATGGGTTCCACACTCCACCCATTAGGGACTGAAGATGGGTGCATTCTTCGGAGGCTCCGTGGGGCTAACTCTTGGTCCCCTCCCCCAACCCTGACCACATCCAGCCCCAGTTCCAAGGCTCAGCAGGCTCGCCCTTTACGTTATAACCAGCACCCCCAACCAGCCACGCCAGCTAACGGCCCTGAGCCAACCCCTCAGAAGGGCCCACCAGGTTTTGAAACACTCGAAAACAGAAACAAATGAGCACAATGAAACACACACACACACACACCCCCTGCCATCCAGCTTCAGCTGATTTTAACCTGTGCAGGCCTCTGCCACCACATCGTATTCTGCAGTTGGGAAGAATCCTTGTAATCTGGCCACTGTCTCTACCCTAGCCCCACCCTGGATTCACTAAGCAAACCAGGCTCCCACCCCAGACTACACAGCCCTGAAGCAATTCCACCCCTACCCCCACCCCCACCCCCACCTGGCCACAGGAATGCAGGACTGACTTACCCAGTAAGGGTACAGAGAGAGCCTCTGGCGGCCTATCTCCATGACCATAAAACCAGCACAAAGGGCACATCAAGGTCATCTTGACTGGGCTTTGGGATCTGGCCCACTGCCAATGTCCAGAGCCCGGAGGCTGGAGCTGTCATTTCAAAATCGATGATTCTCTTGCTCTGTAATCTTGATCAAGCTACCCCAAGTCAATTTCCCTTTTCCCAGAATTAATACAGAAAAAGAAGTCTTTGACAAAGGAGAGACATGAAAAGAAGACCAGGAGCTCCACTGGGAGATTTAAAAGAAGGAAACGATAGTTAGCAAAAGAGAACTTGTCCAATGGAAAAGGAAAAGCAATCCAAACTAAGCAAAATGATGCCCCTGTTGTAAGCCACAAAGTTCAGCCACAGAAGTGGTCAGCGAGTCTGGCAGATATCCCAGCTATTTAGGAAAGAAAAGTGGCCACCCAGCTGAAATATTCACAAGTATAAACCAAGGGCAGCATCAATGCGGCTCAACGAAATTGAAAAGAGTGACCTTGGAGCCCAGTCCCCTTTCCAGCCGTGCTACCCGCAAAGCCACTCGCTCCTGCACCTCAACTGCCCGTTCACACCACACGTTCATGGAGGTCCCATGGCTGGGGAGCGTCTGCAACTCTGCCCCTGCCTCAGCCCCAGCAGACCAGGCCAGAGCCATGAACTTCAAGCATTCAGATGAACTCGGGACACACATCACCATGGACACCCCAGTGCGGAACTGTGTGTGAGCCGAGGCCACGAGCTCACGTCCCCAGCAATCCTCACTACTCTCTGCAGCCTGGCACAGACCCACTGGGCACTGAGACAGGGGTCGACGCCACGGAGCTCCAGGGTGTGGCACATCTACCAAGCCCACAGCATAGATGAAAGACCACGAGAAACTGGCTTTAAATCCTGGCTCTGCACTTATTAGCTACAGGACCATGGACGCTTACATACCTTTTCCTCCCTGGAGCTCTGTTTCCTTTGTATGTAAAAAGGAGGTGGCAGTATTGACCTTGAAGCACTAAGTGAGAGTTGAATGGAATGCACGGCAAGTGCCAGCCTCGTGGTAGGTACTGGACCATAGATACTGCTGGGATCATCTGGCCTGGCCAGCTCTCCACAGAGAAAGACTCCAACTCAAGCCCCTAGATGACACCCCTAAATACAGCCAGCTTTTCCCCTCAGGGACCTCACTGGTCACCTACTGTGGTGGTTCAAGACCACTCTGAGTTCAGGGACAACAGCTACCCACCCCTGGTGCCCTGTTCAGAGGTTAGGCATGTGCCAAGAACAGGAGTGGGCCACAGCCAAATAAAACTTGAACTCATTTTCATAAAGATATAACCCAACCTTCTATTTCCCTTACTTCCCTCCATAGCCCCTCCCCCCCAAACAAAAAAGTAGTCAAGTGAGATTGAGGAATCCTGCCCCCTGGTAACTTAAGGGGATAATACATTCTGCAATGAGCTGAAAATTTAATTCAGAGGTTTTTTTTTTTTTTTAAGATTTTATTTATTTGACAGAGAGAGATCACAAGTAGGCAGGGAGGCAGGCAGAGAGAGGGGAGGAAGCAGGCTCCCTGCTGAGCAGAGAGCTGGATGAGGGCCTTGATCCCAGATGACCTGAGCCCAAGGCAGAGGCTTTAACCCACTGAGCCACCGAGGTGCTCATCTTTTTTTTTTTTTTTTAAGATTTTTATTTATTTGAGATATAGAGAGAAAATAAGAGAGAGCATGAGAGGGGAGAAGGTCAGAGGGAGAAGCAGACTCCCCGTGGAGCTGGGAGGCTAATGTGGGACTCAATCCCGGGACTCCAGGATCATGACCCGAGCCAAAAAGCAGTGGCTTAACCAACTGAGCTATCCAGGTGCCCCTCAAAGTTTCCTATCTCACCAACCCCTACGATACAGCCTCAGCACCCACTGGCCATTAGTCTGCTCCTAGAACGACAGCAGTTCAGGAGGAAACAGGTGTAGTCACAGCACATGGACGGCAGTGAAATGCAGCAAAACAATTTCTAAATAACTGTACTGAACACAGCTAATATTTCTCATCAAACTTCCTTCTCTTTCAAAGAGAGACACCAAACTACACCTAAATCCATGTTGGCTCCAAAGTTCCAAAGAAACACTTTCAAAAATTCAAATTATTTATTGAGCTTGCCATAAAAATTATGCCATTACACACATGTGGGGGGAAAATGCACAAATTTAAATGCATGACCCAAAATATGGTCAAAGAAATAGTATGTTTCTTAACACAATATAAAACTTATTTTCAAAGAGGAAAGAAAAAAGATCTATGTAAGCCTGGCTCAGGATTTAAAGGAATCATTGAGTGATGGTTCTTAAATACACCTAATTTCTGCAGTCAATCTATGTTACTTCTCCTATTAAGGCAGCCCCGAAAACTGAGGGTCCACAATTACTCATGCCACACTCATTCATCCCACAGATGTCTACCTGCATATTCCATGCCAGCACAGACCTAAGAACTGGATTCCAGTAGAAAAGACAGTCCCTGCCTCCACCTCCCCAAGCTCCAAGGCCAGCAGACCAGCCAGCAGTCAGTCAACAATCACACCATATACTGGGACAGGTAAGGGCCCCGTACTCTGCAGGACCAGGGCTGGGATGACCAGCGTTGAGTTCTGAAGGATGAGTAGGAGTTCAGCAAGCAAAGAAGGAAGATAGGGCATCTGCGGCAGAAGTAACAGGATCTAGGGAAAGGGAGAAACACAGGAAGTTCGGTGTGGCAAGAGATAAGGCTGAAAGGGTAAGCAAGGGGCCAGATCACAAGCCTGGACTTTATTGTGATGGCAACAGGGACACACTAAAAAAATTTTAATCTGGCCAAACAGCAGCCCAAGTGCTCCCGCTGCTGATAAAGAAATAAAGATTCAGAAGACACCAACATAAATCACCCTTCCTACTTTGGTTCAAAAGAGTTAATGAAAAATATTAAACCAAATCCCTCCTCTGACATTCAGTAACGTGCTGATAAGCATGGCCCAAAGACCTCTTACATCTGGTCACCTGCTCCGTGCCTCTTTCCTCATCTTTAAAATGGGTTGTAGCCCCTCAGAGGGTTGTTGTAAGGATTACACGGGTAACGCATGCAAAGGACTCCGAGCTCAAGAAAGGCTCCAGTGCTGCTGGGTGCTGGTGATGGTAACAGCCGTACCAGGAGCTCCAGAAGTACCAGCCGTACACCAGATCAACTGCACACGGGTCAAAAAGCAGGTGAAGGGGCACCTGGGTGGCTCAGTTGGTTGGGCGACTGCCTTCAGCTCAGGTCATGATCCCAGAGACTCGGGATCGAGCCCCACGTCCAGCTCCCTGCTCAGTGGGAAGCCTGCTTCTTCCTCTCTCACTCCCCCTGCTTGTGTTCCTTCTCTGGCTGGGTTTCTCTCTGTCAAATAAATAAAATCTTTAAAAAAAAAACAAAAAACAAAAAGCAGGTGAAGACGGCTTTCTGGCTGCCTGTGAAGCTGCCGCATAGCGGGACAAACGTGTAGGCTGCTCGGACCCCTTTGGGACTGAAGGGAAAAGAAGAAAGAGCACCCCACCCCTCCCACGCATGGTCATAAAGCTGGGCAGAGAGGGCCCTCGGTCTGAGGCAGCTCACACCGCTGCCAGCCCACGCAGATGGTGCAGAGCCCCATTCACCTTCCCACATGTCCAGCCTGGGCCCACCTCATCCACCAGGCACGGAAGGCTTACTATCTCCTCATCATGTTAGACCCGGCAGGCCTCCACAATCACCTCTACACAGGAGACACTGCCCCAAACCTACCCACCAGGAAGTCCTTTAAAGGCTCTGTGCCCGGGGCTCTGGAAAACCTGGAATAGAGGAAGAGACCACAGCAGACCCCCACACACTTCTCCCAGCCCCTCTCACACCCAATCCGGAGAGAGGGCCTCTGCTGTCAAGGGGCCTAAGTAACGAGTGAAATGAAGAAAAAGCAAGGCTATGTGAGGTTGATGAGAACCGTAAACAGCCACGAAAGGGAGAAGATCTGTGTGCCTAGAACCACAATTCCCAGACCTCTGGATTTCACTAACTAAAAATATTCCCCCCACATTTGGGGGACTTTTCGAAAAATAGTGCTGAAACAACTAGATACCTATCCACATGTGAAAATACAAAGAGCATTCCATACCTTATACAACACACAAAAAATAACTCTAGATGGATCACAGACCAAAATTAAAACCTAAAACTAAAACTACAGAAAATATGGTGGCGCCTAGGTGGCTCAGTTGGTTAAGCGACTGCCTTCGGCTCAGGTCATGATCCCGGAGACCCAGGATCAAGACCCACATTGGGCTCCCTGCTCGGCGGGAAGCCTGCTTCTCCCTCTCTCACTCCCCTTCTTGTGTTCCCTCTCTAGCTGTGTTTCTCTCTGTCAAATAAATAAAATATTAAAAAAAAAACCTACAGAAAATATAAGAAAATATGTGTGACCCTGGATCAGGCAAAGATATTAGCCATGACACCAACCAAAAAAACACAAACTGTACAACACACTTCATCAAACTGTTTCAACTTTTCAAAAGACACTATTAAGAGAATGAAAAGACAAGCTATACATGGGAAGAAAATATTTACAAATCACATATTTGATAAAGGACCTGTATCCAGAATAAAGAAATCTCAAAAGCATTAAAATAAGCAAACCAACTTTTTAAGCGAGCAAAAGATTTTAATAGCTACTTCACCGAGGAAGGTATACAGACTCAAGCACATGAAAACATGGCCAATATCATTAGTTATAAGGGAAATGCAGATTAAAACCACAAGGAGACACCACTACAGACCTAGCAGAATGGCCACACCTGAGACGAGCCACAGCCAGTGTTGGTGAGGACACACAAGAAGGCAACTCCCACACACTGCTGGTGGGAGTGGGACACCATACAACACTCTAGAAACACAAAACAGCTTGGCAGCGTCTTAAAAGTTAAACATTACCATATCATCCAGCCATCCCACTCTAGTTTCTACCCAAGAGAAATGAAAGCCTTATGGACATGCAAGACTTGTACACAAATGTTCACTGAAGCTCTGCTTGTCATAGGCCCAAACCACCAGCAGCCCTAATGTCCATCAACAGGTGAATGAGTGAACTGTGGCAAAAACACAAACTAGATAAAAAAGAATGAAATACGGATAGATGTTACAACATGGGTGAATCTCAATGTAATTTTGCTGAAAAAAAAAACCACACTTAAACAAGTACATATTGTAGGATTCCATTTCTGCAAAATTCTAGGAAATACAAACTAGTGTATAAGGGCAGAAAGCAGACCAGCAGGTGCCCGAGCGGCGAGCCGCAGGCAGAAAGGACTAAAGTCGCTCAGGACCACTTTGGGGGGTGATGGGCAGGTTCATTATCTTGTCTGTGGTGATGGTTTAACAGTTGTATGCATGCATATGTCAAAATTTATCAAATTGTAAACTTTAAACATGTACAACTTATTGCCTGTTAATTATACCCTAAAAAAAGCTGTTTAGATTTGGGAGGAAGAGGGACACCTGGCTGGGTCAGTGGGCAGAAAATGCAACTCTTGATCGCAGGGTCATGAGTTCAAGCCCCAGGCTGGGCGTGGAACCTACTTAAAATTTTAAAAAATTAAAATTTTTGAGGAGAATAACATAAAACTGCTTACTTTTTATTTTGTCAAGAAAGAACACTCTTTGGGCACCTGGGTGGCTCAGTGAGTTAAAGCCTCTGCCTTTGGCTCAGGTCATGATCTCAGGGGCCTGGGGTCGAGGCCCGCATCGGGCTCTCTGTTCAGCAGGGAGCCTGCTTCCTAGTCTCTCTCTGCCTGCCTCTCTGCCTACTTATGATCTCTCTCTGTGTCAAATAAATAAATAAAATCTTTTTTAAAAAAAGAAAGAATACTCTTTAAAAATTACCAGTCTTGGGGCGCCTGGGTGGCTCAGGTGGTTAAGCAACTGCCTACGGCTCAGGTCATGATCCCGGAGACTTGGGATCGAGCCCCACATCGGGCTCCCTGCTCAGCGGGAAGCCTGCTTCTCCCTCTCTCACTCCCCCTGCTTGTGTTCCCTCTCTGGCTGTGTTTCTCTCTGTCAAATAAATAAAATCTTTAAAAAAAAAAAAAAATTACCAGTTCTTGGGTGCCTGGGTGGCTCAATTGGTTATGCCACTGCCTTCGGCTCAGGTCATGATCCTGGAGACCCGGGATCTCACATTGGGCTCCCAGCTCCGCAGGGAGTCGGCTTCTCCCTCTGACCTCACCTCTCATGCTTTCTCTCACGCTCTCTCTCAAATAAATAAAATCTTAAAAAAAAAATCACCAGTCCTTTTCACCAACATGAAAAGGATATTTTAAAACTAAAAGAATGGCTGCAGTTTTATACTAAAAGAGAGCCCTTTCCAAGAAAAGGTAATTGCTAATCTTAACATATAAAAACAACACAGTCCTTCTTTTTCCTCACGGTGGCCATACCATTTCAGAGCAGCTTTTGTGACCCACTGAGCTGGGGAATCCTCAGCCTGTTCCTGGGCTCATCTCCATCTCCAGCCTGGCAGGTGCTCTTGGAGGGGAATCCTAGTGCAGCAGCACTAGGGAAGGTCATGCGTACCGTGGGACACTGCAACTGTGGCAGTGACCCAAGACACTGTGTCCTCCCCTCCTGGTGGCCAAAAAGGCACAAGAAGTACGTGCCCCAAAAGGTTCCTCGAGTGTTGCTTGGCTGCTGAAGAAGTGAGATGCCTTGACTCCAGGAGAGCTATCTACCCCAAAGCCAGAGTACCTGTGTTTTGCTGCAAAGAATAGTTTCTTATATCCGCATTAAAACCATTTACCGGGGAACCTTCCAGGCTAAAGTCCGTTGGGCTAAAGTGGAAATAAAGTAAGAGCTCTAAAAAAGACCACGATATAGACTGGAATCTTCTGATACTGTGCCGGAATGCTAACAAAATCCAAGAGATCTCAACTAGCTAAACCCTAAAAGACTTCAGATAAAATGGAGCACCACAGATGATCCTCATCGTGTGTGGCTGGTTTAGTGGTATGAACAGCTGAGAAGGGGACAACACCTCCCCAAACCCCGGCTGTCAGAAAGGGAGGGACCCTGCAAGCTCTTCAGGGTGCCATGAGCAGCAGAGACGGCACGATCGAACACACTCAGTAAGTTAGCACGGACTCTGTTATTTCAAGGCACCAAATGTCCAATGACTCCAGAGCAGCGCCCTGCACCACAAGACCCCCACCCACATTCATTCATGGGGACGCTCCGGCCTGCACACCTGAGCTCCCTCCACACAGACATCACATGCACACAAGCACCCCGCGGCCGCCTCTCAGCTTTCTGTATATGTACACGGAGGCACCTGCTGCCCGCAAAAGGCCCCCGCCAGGGAAGGGCCTACACAGTTCCTACAAGTGGGCTAGGGAGAAGTCCAGGGTCTCTGTCTCCATGCAAGATCTGCAGGCAGACACAGCCACGGGCCTTTCAGGTCCCTCACCCTGTGGGGGGAGTCACGTTAGAAGAGGGCCCCAGGGGGGAGTCCCATGTGCCCGGTCTAGGACAACATTGATATATATATATGTGTCTGTAGGTCCACTGTACCCCCTGAACATCTGCTCCCCGAGCCACACCACCTCCCACCCAGGGAGAGAAGTCACACAGCTGCCTCCCCTACACTCAGAAATCCTACATTCTCTCCTCAGCACCCCCGCACCCCCACCGCTGCCCCAACCTCCATCTTACCGGACTTCAAATCTGGACTCCTCCAACTCGCCTCACCCCTTGAGACTGGAAACTATCTAGAATGCCTCCCCACCTCCCTCAGGACTTGACTTCCAACAGTCGTCCTTTGGACACACAGACAAAGGGATGACGTCCCTCTGCCAGCCTCAGGGCTGCGCCAGACCCAACTAACGAGAAACAGTAACCGGACCCTGCAATCCTGAGTTAGCACTGAGCACAGCCCCATCCGACTGTTCCCCCATGATGTGAGTCGGCTGCAGAGAAACAGCCCCGGCACGTAGTCATGTTCCAGAATAACTCTAAAGGTGCAGTTCTGTGTTTGCCGTGAAGTGATGGCAAGCCTAAGAAGCAAGCAGAGCTATAAAGTTATTAAATGTAAATATTTAAAGAACTAGCAGCTGTTGATGCCAGGAGGATGGCAGCTTGCAAACTTCCAGTCAGAATAATGATTCCGTTATGTCGGGGGCTGAGTCAGGATCACAGATGCTACTCCTCCGTTCCACCCACTGCAGAGGATACAAACTTTAAGGGCAACTTACTCTATCCATTGGGCAGTGCCTTAAAAGTTAAAAAAAGAAAACAACTGTCTGATGTGGAAAAAAACAGTGTGCATATAAATCTCCTCCTCTTTTTTTTTTTTTTTTAAGATTTTCTTTATTCATTTGAGACAGAGAGATAGAGATGGAGCTAGAGAGAAATGAACAGGGGGAGAGAGATGAACAGGGGAAGAACATGAACAGGGGAAGTGGGAGAAGGACAACTCCCCACTGAGCGAGAAGCCCCAATGCGGGGCTCGATCCCAGAACCCAGAAATCGTGACCTGAGCCGAAGGCAGATACTTAACCCTCTGAGCCACCAAGGCGCCCCAAAGCTCCTCCTCCTTTAAGCCGAGTACTAAATAACATGTGTTTCAAATGCCATTCATGAGGCAGCTGTGTGGGACCAAGGATGAGATTATGCAATTTTGCTAAAAGTAACATGTGTGTATTTGGGGACCTCAAGTGTCTATACTGTGCACCATGTAGGGGCCGGGAAGAGGCTCACTCGTGTTTCCCACCCGCAAAACAAAGCTGTCATAAGGATAAGTGTAATCACACACGGAAACGTAGGGCACCTGCCACAAAATAAGCCTCCATAAATATTAAATTTTTAAACATTATTATGATAATGATGAAGTAAAAAACCAGTTCGGGGGGGGGGGCAACAACCTGTACCCCGCTGAACCCTGAATAAAGCTTGGGTCAAAGGCTGCTAAGGAATGGTCAGTTACCAAAGGGTCTGTCCTGAAATTAAGTAGCCCCATGCCATGCCACGCCCCCAGTCAGGGCAGCTGAGCAGACATTTCCCAGGGAATGAAACAGGAAGTGTGGAAAGGAAAGCTAAGAGCATGTGCCTCCGGGGCTTGGTAGTCGCCATCCAGCTTGGCTAAGAAGCTGCGAGGATGCCCGAGCCTGCCAGCCCCCGCCAGAGCCCTCACCACACGCACAACCAAAGGCTCAGCCGGTTGCCTAGGCACCAGCCGACCTAGGCACACTGACGCATCTGTGGAACGCGGGGCAAAGTACAATTTCCATACTTGTGATACAAACACAGAAGGCCAAGCACAGAGCAAAGCACTGAGTCTAAAGTCTGGGTTTACTGACAGAATAAATGTGAGTGGGAAACGGCGGCATCCCGCAGAGCCCCGCAGAGCCCCGCAGTGCCGGCAGCAAAACCCACTTGTGTCTGAGCAGCAACACTCTTGTCGGGCTTCTGTGCTGTGCATGATCATTTCCTCTTACTCCTACCTCAGCGTGTAGTAATGCCTTTTGTTTTGTTGTGGACGTCAGCCTTTCTTAGCTAGGATAAGAGGAACTGAGAATAGAGTTTTTGTCCCGCAGGGGCCTGGAAGGGAAGCAGGCCCTGCCCTCCCCAGAGATGGGAGATGTGATGGAGGCACAGCAGGAGTCCGGGGGAGAGAGGCCCTGAGGTCCAGCACTGCCCCCCACCCGAGCCCCTCCTCATCCCTCATAAGCATGTTTTCTTTTGCAGACCCTGGGAAAGGAGCCACCGGGAAAACAGGGCTCTGCTCAGTCTGAGGGTAGATAGCGAAGGGACAGCAGAAGATGAAGCAGCCAGCCAGCCCACAGTGAAGGGACGCCGTGAAGGGCAGAGAAGGACGCAGCAACTTCCCAACAGAAAAACAAACACAATAACAAGGAGAGTAAGCACCAACATTATCAACCTCCCAGAATGTTCTCTGAGAGGTTGGTCTCTAACAACTAACAGAGCCGGGAACATCTGTGAGAGAGGCCTCTAGAAGCTGCACGAGGTAAAATCTGCAGGACCGCTTGATCCCAGGCTGTCCTGCCATACCCATCACCCCGGCAGCCGCCACATGGGAGTCCTTCCCAATATGCACACTGTAAACGAGGAAAAGAAGAGAACAAGTTCAGAGAGATGCTGTGGTTCCGAGTATCAGAACCACCAGGTTGATGAAGAAATGCAACCACAAACATTTACAACCTTGGGAATGTAGAACATTAGCTCGGGTGTTATAAATACAGCAGTAAGGCTTTTTCAAAGACTGATTCTTGCTTTTGAAAAGAAAGCAGCTAAGTAAAATGATATCCAGAAACCTAGAAAGGAAATGTGACTCATTTGAGAAAACCTCACAAAGTTTCTTATCTCACAGATACTTGGAAGTTCTAGGGGTCAAGGCATCTTAAAGAGAAAAAATCTCTCAACACTTTCACCCATAAATATCAGAAAAATAAACCCACAAGCAACAGAGGAGGCATTCAAAACACCCTAAGATGCTCATGTCCTTTAATCCAGGATTTCAATTTCTGAGAACTTATTCCCAAGAACCAATCTAATCACACAAACGAAAAAAGGAAAATACAGCTGTAAACTACAAATTCATCTACAGTAGCAAAAAAACTTGGAAATCACCTAAAACGGCCAGCAGGAGGGAAATGGTTTAATCTCATTACATTCAAAGGATTATGCAATCATTCAAAGTCTTGTTAAAGACAACAGTAAAAACCCAGGAAATATCTTATAAAATATAAGATACAGAGACACAGCACAACAGTGAAAAAGCAGCAGCACGTGTGGTCAATGGGGGCTTCAGAGCCACTGTTCTGTGGGCAGCCTGAATGACCTTGGACTCGCCACACAGCCTCCCTACCTGCCGTGTCCGTGCATCCAAACTCGGAACCTCGGAGGCCGACAGAGGCATTGTACCTCTTGCCTCTTCAGAAGCCTGGGACACGCCAGGCAGCTAGTAGGTGGAGCTATTCCTTCTCAGGCACGTTAGAAACCTCTCGGCATGTGGCAGGTAAAACAAAAAAGAGCCCTTTATTCAGAAAATTCTATGTTGCACCTTCAATATTTAAAAGAGCAAAAAATAAACATAAAAGCACTAAAAGATAAGAATGGGAGGGAAAAGTCTTTTTGACAATTACAAACATAAAAACAACCATCTGCTCTAATTTACCTCAACAACTCATCGTCATTTGATATTATTATGCCAACAAAATGTGAAGATCTTTCACAATTTTACATAATGCAAAATAAATGCTCTACAGAAACATAATTTCTTCTCTTTCAACTCACTGCTTTTGAACAGCATAAGACACCTTTCAAATACAGCTAGTGGAAGGTGCGGAAAGGGCCCACCTAAGCCAGGGGCTCCGGAATCCCCGGGCATGCTGTTCTCCCTGCTCAAAGACTAGAGCGGGACGGGGCAGCAGGTGGATGGGGAGACATCAGCCCTGTAGACGACGGCCAGGTGGATGACGGCCACCACCCTGATCACACACCTAACAGCTGGGCTGTGGAGAAGCCTTTCCTGCCCTTATCTCCCTGGTGTGTAAATTGCTATAAACTTTCAGGTTATCTTAACCAAGTTTGTGGCAGGCATAGAGCCTACCTTAAAAGACCACATAACTTTCCTCTTTTCTGTTTCTGAGAGGTAGGACGGGAAGATTAATGTTTAAAGTTTATTTTCATATGAGTGTGAATGACTCAGAATCTACTTATTCAAGGCAGCAAGATAAGGGGCAAGAGTGTGGCTTCAGGGGCACCTGGCTGGCTCAGCTGGTACAGCATGCATCGCTCCATCTAAGGGTCGTGAGTTCAAACCCCAGGCTGGGCATAGAGCTTACTTTAAAGAGAGAGAGAGAGAGAGAGAGAGAGAGAGAGAATGAATGTGGCTTCAGAGTCAAGTGCAAGGCCAGCTCTCATGACAGGCCTGAGAAGGTCATGAAATGAGTAGGACTGTGAAGCTTCTTATATGCTCCCTCCGAAACCCCAGAACCCAGGGGCCTGACCAACCCCCCCTCCCCGAGACCGACCCCCACTGTCACAGTCCTCCTCACCGGCACGTGCCCAGACTCCTTAACTGATGATGCACTTGCTGGTGCAGACGTCACAGTTGCTTCCTTAATTAAAACACTGTCATGTCCAAGCTAAACAGCATCCAGGCAGGCTAGCTCCAGCCTCAAACAACCGGTCAGCTACAAAACCCACTAACAGCCTTGGAGGTCCGTGTGGGGAGCACAGCCTGCTCTATGGTTCCTCTCAAAGACCACAACTCACAGACTTGGCACACTCAGCTGGCGACAACATAACTGAGTACAGTGGAACACAAACACAGTTTAAAATATGAAAATGTTCACAAACCATGGTTTGGGCATCACTTATAAATTTCATTCAATTGAACAGGAAACTTCAAAATACCAGGCGCAGATTATTCTGTATGTTAAAGACCACCTGCAGGCGCCAGCAGAGGCCCCCCCCCCCCCCCGTCCCTGGCTCCCTGGGAGCCCAAATTAGGGTAGAGGCCCATGTGGGGTCCTGGCCGCCTCGCCTCAGGCAAAACCACCAACCTTCCAGTCCCCTGTCTTCTTCTCTGAGTAAGAAAGAGGGAAGCCAACCAACAGGGCTGCTTTGGAAACTAAATGCAAGCTATAGGAAAGTTCCAGTAAACTGCAAATGCCTACACAACCAAACTCTTTTCATATACATTAATTTTCATTCTAAAATCAAGTTATTACTTAAACACTAATTCTGAAAGTAAAAGGGTAATGGCGCAGCCTGGGAAACAAGGAGAGGCTTTCCATAATTCTGCAACCTTAACTACCACTGCTGTCTATATTTAAATATTTTACCCATGTGATGAGTGCACATATACCTGACAACTTGCCTTCTCAAGTCCTGACATTCCTCATCAGCTCAGCATGAGCCATCACCGCCCTCACACACGCGCCTCCAGTCACAGCATCAGCCTGGCATCCTGGGCTTAGGATTTCTCTAACCCAGAATATTCAACTCAGCTACAGAATGGCCAGCCCAGAAGGAGCAAGGCTTCGGCGAGGCTGGGTTGCCCTCACGACCCCGAGAAGACAGGACCACCCTAGGCCAGGCCCTCAACCCAACAGGAAGGGCAGAAGCAGAGAGGTGGTGAGAAGACAAGCGCCAGGCCCGGGAAGTGCCAGGATGGGAGGGAGGCTATTCCACGCAGAGCCGGAGGCCTCGCCCACATCGACAACCCCGACATCATACTTACGATCCTGAGTCACCAAAGAAAGGTCCAAACAGACTAAATACGCTTAGACTGGAGAAAAGAACACACTTCTGTAGGAGGGTTTTCAATAGAACTAGATCACATAACATCAAATTACAGACTTTAATGGTACCTTTTGCTTAATTAGCAAATTCACTTAAGTAGACATTGTACTTTGAGCAATGCCAACATTACTGGGCCAGCGCCACGGACCTTGCACAGGTGCTGGCCTCTCAGGGCGCAGTACCCCACACTGCCCTCCCTCGGGGGATGAGGAGGAGGCTGTCAATATCCCGGTTCTGAAGATGTTGAAGCATGTGGCCAAGGAAGGCCACCCCGTTACCTAGTGGTAGAGCTGAACTCAAACTGCGGCTGTTGGACCCTCAAACCCTGTCACCTCCTGCACCTTACTGCAATATAACCTTTCTTCTGGCAGTGAAAGTTACCTCCTGACTGCATGGATCTGTGACCAAAAACCACATGGGAAAGGCAGCAGAACCCAGGAGCCACCGTGTTACCAAAGAAAAATGAAAATGTAGGCAAAGAAACGGAGGCAAAGACTACTGCCAATCCCGCTCTGGAAGCCCCTCTCATTGGAGTGCAGCTACTGCTTCCTGGAAACTTCGATGGCAATCTCTGAGCCTCCAGGGACACTGGTGACCTTTGGTTAAAATGAGCTACCAGGGGCGCCTGGGTGGCTCAGTTGGTTAAGCGACTGCCTTCGGCTCAGGTCATGATCCCGGAGACCCAGGATCGAGTCCCACATCAGGCTCCCTGCTCGGCAGGAAGCCTGCTTCTCCCTCTCTCACTTCCCCTGCTTGTGTTCCCTCTCTGGCTGTGTATCTCTCTGTCAAATAAATAAAATCCTTAAAAAAAAAAAAATGAGGCACCAGGATCCCCTGTCCCCATCTCCACCCTGGACTTCTCAACTGACGTTTCCTTTCTGTATGGAGCTTCAACCTGCCCTGTCTACTGCCTTGAAAAGCTGTGGAACTTCATCCTCCAGAAGGAGCTCAAACCCAAGCTGGGCATGCAGCCTGGAGCCTGCCCACCCAGCCTGCCTTCCCTCCACCTTATGTGGCTCCTCTCACACCAAGCCTCTTACACCCCACATTCTTTACAGCCTCGCACTCTGCCTGGGACTCTCCCACCAGGCATGGCCCGCTGCAGGGCCCCTGTAGATCTGGCAAAACCTGCTCCACGGACAGCTCCCTGAAGGTCAGCTCTCCGCAGTGTCCTAAGAGCACTTAGACCCTCCCACCTCCGTCTCCTCCATTTTGTACACAGTCCCATCTGCTACTATCACAATGAAATGTGACGGCTTCCAGGTCTGCCTCCTGACTGAGCTGCCTCTACAGAGCGCAAGAGTCACCTTCATCTTGGGATCCCAGAGCTGTGGGCAGAGCCGGGGGTACTGCACACACAGCAGCCAAGATGCCCTCCCCCCTGCACCCCACCTCCTCGGGCCCACCTTCCCCACGTCCCCAAACACCCTCAACCCCAGGAGTGAAATTAAAATAAAAAGCAGGCACTTTGACATGGAAGGCTAATGGAATTCCCAAGTGACAGCCCTGACACTCTATCAATATTTAAATCACAGACAGGTGGCCACTGGAGGAGAAGGACCAACCTGTGGATGCAAGTTTCCTGGTCAGAGTGAGGGCTTGTAAATACCAGCAGAGCTAATGAGGAGGCATTATGGAGGGTCATGTGTTCAACTGGACACCATCCCTGTGAGGTGGCAGAAGCCTGGTGCTTCCCCTTCATCATGGGCCTTGCTTGCCCTCCAACAGCATCATTTCCTAACCAGGCTTCTACTTTTGGTGACATCCAAATGCTCAGAATTCACTTCTGCCTTCAGCCTCCACCAATTCCTCTCTCTGGGGAGCAATGCATTTCAGGAAGCCAACCCATGGCCTTAGGCTTTCTGTTCAAGCAGGGAGACCATGCATGTCAGCCTTGTTCTTGTGGCTATCCTAAAGAAGTGCATTGTGAAACAAATAACCTTTTTCCATGTCTGGACAATGAATAATAGTACCAGACATAACATAACAGGAAGACAAGACCACACATGGACTCATACCACATTTGAGTGATACCTACCATATACCATCCTATACTTCCATATCTGAGTATTGAAATCATTTTTACTATGAAGATTCTTTTCATGAGTAATAAACCACCTAACATCTGTGAGTCTTGAAAATTCCGTGTTCTTTTGCATACATAAGCTCTTTACATAGCTGAGACTCTGTGCTCTGTTAATAAACTGAAAGAAAATCAGTCCCTGCAATATTCAGAATCTGCCCAGAAGGCCAAAAGAAGCCATTGTTGGGTAGTTATGATCATTGGCACAATCCACACCCAACTCTCAAGCCCACCCAGTGGCTCACAGGCTGGAAGGGACGTCTTATCTCTAAGTACATATTTGGATGGAACAAGTCAAACATCTGGAGTTTTCACTTGACATTTATTTCATAAGTGTTTCAAGTGCTAAGCAACTGAGAAGTGATCATTTCAATGTACACTTTAATCAATAAACGTTAAACAAGTCTTCTCAAAACACCTAAATTCTACAAATGTGTCCCTAGGAAAAATATGGCAAAACATAATAACAAAAACAAAATAAGTATCCTTTTGACAATCAGGCAGAAAGATGTTTAGTGATCCAAATTCAGACCAAAAAAAAAGAACAAAAAAAACCAGCCCTTTCAGCACATGAGCAAATCGTTTTCCTCTGCAAGTGACACATTCTGGGATATTTACACTGCCAAACATAACTCAAAAAGACAACCACCAAGGAAGCAAAACCTAATGGAAAAACCCCAAGCTGGCAACCAGGTGCCCCAGTTCTGGTTCCTCTACAAGCCTCTGGCTGTATGATCCTACCAGAGTGGTAGCCAGGCCTGCACCCCTTTCTTCAGCACAAGAAGGAACATCCGTCGCCACCCACGCCACTCTGAAATGTTTTAAGGACAAAAAAAAATGGGGAGAAAATGTTTTGGAATGTGTCCTCTATAAATACAAGTCATCAATTATTATTAGCTCAAAGATGACCGAGAAAAGAGGATTACAGACTATCACCGGTGACAGAGAGCTTAGAGATGGGGTGATCCCCGAGTCCTCAATCTCGCCCAGGCCTTTGAAACTGTGTGCTTTCTGGGAAGGAGACTGCAATTTTTATCATATTCTCAAAAGGTTAAGAACCTCTCAGCCCTTCATCTTACAAAAATAAAAGCTGAGACCCAAAGATCTGTGACTATCCTAGGCCTCAAGGTTAGTGAGGGAAAGGCTGGCCCAAGGCTCCTCGTCTCCATCCACGTTCATCCCACCCCACCATACCACATTTCTAGGGAGGACAAAAATCACACGAATCTCAAACAGCCACAGAGTGCGTTACACAAGCCGCCACATGTGTGGTTGCTAAAGTCAGAGCGAAGTTTCTATCCTCAGTTTTCTCTTCTCAAGGCTTCCTGCTGAGGTCTTTGCTGGTTGAGACAGTTTTTCCTTCATTTCTGTACTCCCCTCTCCACCAAGCTCAGTGCCTGTAGCCAGGAAACACTCATGATTTTCTGATATGGAAATTGTTTAAAAGCAATTAAATACACATAAATGTATGTCAAATATCTCTCAATTAAAAAATAAAGATTTGGGGGAGCACCTGGGTGGCTCAGTTGTTTAAACAGCTGCCTCAGGCATGGGTCATGACCCTGGGGTCCTGGGATTGAGCCCTGATGGGGCTTCCTGCTCAGTAGGGAGCTAGCTTCCCCCCTCTCTCTGCTGTTCCCTCCACTCGTGTTCTCTCCCTCTCTCTCTCACTCTCTCAAGTAAATATTTTTTAAAAATTTTTAAAAATAAAGATTTTGGGGCACCTGGTTGTCTCAGTCAGTGGAACATGTGTCTGTTAATCTTGGGGCTGTGAGTTTGAGACCCACCTTGGGTGTAGAGATTACTTAAAAATAAAATCTTCAAAGAGCACCTGGGTGCCCCAGTGAGTTAAGCATCCAATTTTTTATCTCAGCTTAGGTCTTGATCTCAGGGTCATGAGTTCGAGCCCTATGTGGGGCTCCATGCTGGGCATGGAGCCTACTTTAAAAAGAAAGAATGAAAGAACATAAGTAAGTAAATAAATAAATAATTTTTTTTTTAAAAATATTGAGGGATGCTCAGGTGGCTCAGTCAGTTGAGTATCTGACTCCTGGTTTTGGTTCAGGTCATGATCTTGGGGTCCTGGGATAGAGCCCTGCATCAGCACCGAGTCTCCTTGGGATTCTCTCTCTCTCCCTCTCTCTCTCTCTATGCCCTGCCCTACTCCTGCCTCCCCCACCCACCCTTATGCACATGCGCACACTCTTTCTCTAAAATAAATAAATAAATCTTTAAAAGTAATTAAAAATAAAATGAAGATTTTATTCTAGAAAATAAAAAATGGATCACATGGTGGTATTTTACTAAACAAACATAAATAAGCAATCATAGGAACAAAAAGAAATTAATACATAAAGAAAGGAGGCTCTTGTTGTTTTATGTGCCTTTAATCAAACTACCAACCTGTGTGGTCTCAGATGGTCACTGTTCTTCAAACAGCTATCTTTGGAACTACACATAGGCCAGGAATGTTGCATGGCACAGAATGCTTCTGAGTATACTTTGAGAATTCCTCTTTTAAGACTGTCTCCAGTCAGCAGACAGAACATAATCATTTGAATACTAAATATCTGAAGGAATCCTACATGGCCATCCCAGAGACCAGCGCTGGGACCCACCAGGAATCAGGTTTCAGGCACTAAGATGCATTCAGGTATGTGAAGGATCACTGCCAGAGCCATGAAGAAAGGTCTCTGCCTGTGGAATGCAAACTGACTTCATAACTGAAACACTGTCGGGCCGTTCTCAGGTATGCCACTGCAGTTCCAAACAACTTAATTGGGAAAACAACTGAGCCAGCACTACAGTTCACATGAATGTGGTCATTACCCCCATAATCTAGAGGGCGGCCTCAGCCAAGGGGCCCTGACAATCTGATGGCAGATAAGGCAGGCTCAGATCAGCGGGGAGGTTCAGGGGAGGGTGGCCAAAAAGCTCTTGGTAAATGCTACCTGATCTCTAAACACAAGGCACCATTACTGTTATTAAGGGATCTACGAAATCTTTTTGATATTCCATAACATCCTGGAATCAACTGATGACCCTGTCACAAGCAGGAAGCCTGAGCATCATGTCCTTAACTTGGGCTACACAAACTTTCAAGTGAATGAAGAAGAAAAGGAAAAGGAAAAGGACAAATGCCCCTCAGTTCCCACCCCAGAAATGGGAACTATCAGACATGTAAATTAGGCATCCAGGACTAAGGAAAGACAACCTTATCTCCCAGCCTACCTCCCAGGCCCAGACACTGTTTTTTGCATATGCATGCTTTTAGGTTATTTAAATATTATGACCTGTCATATATTTAAGACTAAAAGTAATAAACTTCTAGTTCCCAAACAGCATAAGCTGTTTCCATTCAAATGAGTTTTTATTCTTCTCCAAAGTGAATCAAGAGTACAGACCTCGGGCGCCTGGGTGGCTCAGTGAGTTAAAGCCTCTGCCTTCAGCTCAGGTCATGATCCCAGGGTGCTGGGATAGAGGCCCGTGTCCGGCTCTCTGCTCAATGGGGAGCCTGTTTCCTCCGCTCTCTCTGCCTGTCTCTTTGCCTACTTGTGATCTCTTTGTGTTAAATAAATAAAATCTTAAAAAAAAAAAAAAAAAAGTATGACCTCATCACACTTCTAGTCTTCTGTGTTATGTTACTTTCCCCAGTAATAAATATCATCAGCCTATACTGGCCAGTTTCTTTAAAGCTTGAAGACAATTGTCAAAGAAAATCACACACCACAGAAAAGTTTTTGATGTGGCCTCATATCTCAACTAGCATAACCTCACCAAGGAGATTGATTGCCAAGCTCTAGAATTAAGTTTAAATGCACACAGATGAGTTTCCCATGTGAATCAAGAGAAACCCAAGTTGCACTGGCTCCTAATTCAATGCCTGTAAGTGGAGGCTGCAAGCAGGCTTGTGAATCAAGTGGAGTAAGAATATTTGGGGCCAGAACGGGAGAACTGGCATTCAACAGCGCCCACCTGGTTGGCTTCCTTGCCCTGGGCTCCAAACTTGCAATCCCAGAAGGATTAAAACAGAACTTCAGCACACAAGTGGAGAGGGAGGAACTGCAGAGGAGGGAAGGAAGCCTGTGAGCTCACCGACAGCAGCTCAGGTTTGAATTCTTTTAGCAGTTCTCTTGATTTTCATCAGGACAGCCAGGGAGTGTTTGGTAAACAGTCTGATGAGTAGCCCTGGAGACTCTGGGCAGCCTACCCTCCTTAACCACAAAAAAAAACCCACAGGACAGTTGCGGTAGAGAAGAGCCTGGAATGGTTACAGACACTCGACCTTGAAGGCCGCCTTCCCCTGGGCACCCAACTGGAGAACAGCATCCTCAGAGGCTAGAGCTTTGCGGGGCCCCAATGAGGCAGCACAGCCTGCTCTCCCGACCAGCTCCATCCGAAAACAAAATCGCCCTTCTCTGGGGAGCCAAACCCCAAAGAACCACTGAAGTTAGGGGGCAGAAATCGCTACTTCTCCAGCCCGGAACCCCTCCGATGCCCCGGCAGGTTCGGAAACCGCGGAAGAGAGAAGACGCTCACGTTTCTAAGAATCAATGACAGTCTGGGAACTCCGAGGGTGGACCGGGAAAACAGCCCCAGCCTCTCCTGCTTGTCCCTCCAGCCCTAGGATCTGCTCACAAGGAAGGCCTCGCCGCCCCCAACCCCGCGGAGCCAGGAGAGACACGGGGAAGGTGGAAAGGCAGGAAAAGGAAGGGCGGTCGTCAAAGTGCCCCAAATAAACTCACCCGCGTCTGTGTCCCGCCTGCCCGCGCCACCCCTCGGACCCAGCCCTGCCCTCCAACTGGCGCTTACCAGCCACAGCGCTGCTCCGGCGCTGCTCCCGCAGCCGCCCTCGCCTCCCGCGTGTCCCGCAGCGAACCTCTGCGCCCCCCGGCTTCGCGGGTTCCCCGGGAGCGCGCCGGCGGCTCCGCCCCGAGTCTCTCTGGAGCCGCCCACCTGCCCCTCGGCGGCAGCTCGCAGCCCGCGGGCCCCGCGGCGGCACTTCTCTCTCCGGCGACCGCAGCCGGACACCGCCCGCTCGCGTCCGGAGCCCCGCGCCGAGCCCGCCCGCGGCGGCTCCCACCCGCGCTCACCGGCCCCCCGGCGCCGGCCGCGGCCCCCGAACACGCCCCCTCGCTCGGCGGCAGGAAGTCCGCGCGCCGGCCGCGCGGTCGCCGAGGCTTCCCCCGGACGCGGAGCGCGTCCCCGGCGCGGCGGCCTGACAGGGCGCGGGCCCCGCCGCCCACCCGCGCTCCCGCGGCGCCCCAACCGTCGTGGCGCCCCGCTCACCTCGGCCGCCGCGCTCCTCCGGGCTCTCCGCTCACCCCGCTCCGGCCGCGACGGCGTCTCTGGCTCCCGCTCTCGCCCCGGCCGCGCTCCTCAGCCCTGCCTTGCCCCGCTGCGGCCGCCGCTGCCGCCAGCCAGCAGTGCTCCACCCCTGCCGCGCCCGCTGTGTTCATCCCATTGGCTGCTGGTGGCCGGGACCCGCCCACGGCCCCGTCGGCACCCCAGATTGGGCCAGGGTGCGACAAGGGGGCACGCCCCCTGCTTCACCGAAGGCCCTCCCCCAAGCATCATTGGCGGTATCTCCTGTCCATCAAAGGGGGAGTGCCTACTTAACCAAGTGAGAACGTGCCGGGTCAGTGTCCCGGGTTCGCTCCCAGGCAGTGCTTCGCGGCGCTCGCTCCCCGGGGGTACAGGGCTGCGGCTCTGCTGGTACCCAGGCGCGGGGAGCGCGGGAGGGCAGAGCCTCACCTGACTGGGCGTTCTGAAGTTTCCTCTCCTGGGGCGCTCGGGGAAGCCAATGTCAATTCCCGCCACAAGTGGAGATCCCTCTTGAGCCGCTTAGTTAAAGCTGGTCAGAGAGAGAGACAGGGAGAGAGAGAGAGTGTATGGGTCAGGGAGAGCCGCTGGGCACCTCACAATAAAGTACTTTATTTCTTTTTTTTCTTTTTCTTTTTTTTTTTTTAAGATTTTATTTATTTGACAGAGAGAAACACAGCCAGAGAGGGAACACAAGCAGGGGGAGTGAGAGAGGGAGAAGCAGGTTTCCCGCCCAGCAGGGAGCCCGATGTGGGACTCGATTCCGGGTCTCCGGGATCATGACCTGAGCCAAAGGCAGTTGCCCAACCAACTGAGCCACCCAGGCGCCCCTGAGTACTTTATTTCTAGTTCTTACCAGACCTTGCCTGCTGGGGTCTCAGCCCCAGTCTACAGAGGGTGAGAATAATGAGTAAGAAATTGCTGACCGTCTCAGTGTACTAGCCTCAGCACTTTCCAAGCACTGCTTCCTGGGCTCCTCCTGGAGAGCACAAAAAGACGATGCCCAAGGGAGGGTTTGGAGCCTGAGCTCCAGCATCTTGGGGCAGGGGCGGGGGCGGGGTGGCTGGAGTAAAGACACTAAATGGCAGGGCCAGGAGTAGAAACCAGGTCCCCCGTCCCAGCCCAGGACTGTGCTGGTCCCACATCACCACACCAGGACGGTGTAGCAATGCTGGAAAACGCTTAAATTAAAATGGCCAAAGGGAAAGCAGGATACAAAATGGTGGGACTGTCTGTTTCTACTACCTATGGATAGGAACTGAGAGAGACCACAAAGATCTAGAGTGGTTTTGTTTGGAAAGTAGCATTGTGCCTATGATAATTGTAGCTAGAGGTTTCTGAACAGGGGCTGCTTACCCACGTGGACCTCCAGCCTCCTGCTTTTCACACGCCCATCAGTCCTTGCCCTCATCCCCTTCTCCAGCACACACACACTTGCACACATCCCCCTTCACACCAAGCACAGGTGAGGCTGGAAGGAGTTCTTATAGACTGGACACAACAAGGAGGCAGCGAGCCTGGCACTGCCCAGCAACAAGACGCCCCCCGAGCCTTTCAGACCTCCTAGCCCCAGAGGTCACTTCCTAACCACGTGGCCCAGGTGGCACTCCACCATCTACACATTGGCTCCTTTCTTGTCTCTTTCTTTCCTTCTCAATGTTACAGGACTCTTGTCCCCTTAGTGCCCATGGTTCTTGGTCATGTAGCTTTGAAGAAGGAAGTGGTAGACTCCAGATGAAGAGCGGTGGGCAGCAAAGCAAAGTTCATTGAGTGAGAGTATAACGCTCCTAGAGAGGAAGAGAGGCCTGAGAGGGTAGCCCCTGGAGTTTCTAAGTTTAGGGGGTCTTATGAGCTCCTTTGTCAAACTATCTTAAGCAACCAGGCTGTGCTCAGTCGGGTCAATCAGATCTTTGGTCACATCTGTCTACCTAGTAGGTTCATGTCTATGTGCTGATGGTTCTTTTCTCGCTGACATCTGGGGGCTTAGGTCTTAATTGCCCCTTGCCCATGATGGTGACAAGTGCTTTATGGTTCATTATCTTATTTGAGGACATTTTGCAGAAGTCACTTCTGCAAGGGCTGGAAAGCAGAATGTCAGTGTGGATCCCGTCTAAGCTGAGGATTAGGGCAAAACTAAAATCCCTCGCATTTTCTTACACCTAACCGTTGGACGCTGTTGCTGAACCCTTCGAGTCTTCCTTTCCATCCCAGCAGTTTATCGGGATATTTTTTCCAAAGAGAATTCCCCCTTGCCAGCTGTTACCACCCCAACTTTGATCCCCACAAATATTTCACAATATTGTATTCAGCTTCCTCCTTCAGTTCGTATCCAAACTGGCCTGGAGCCCAAACCTTCCTCTACCTCTTCCCCACTCGGGCAAGGCACGGCACAACCTGCACCTCGGTGTGTCCCGATCTGTGACATGGAGGTGATGGCAGAGCCCGTCTCACAGGGCTGTGGTCAGGGGTAAGTGGGGCAAAGAAGTAAAAGTGTGGAGAGCAGCTGTGGCCATAGAGATGGAACAAACCTACAACCCAAGTCAACACGTATTTTTGTTGAGATCAAAACATTCTCACAAACAAAAACCCCAGATATAACTGTATTTCTGGTAAAATAGTCTTTCTTACACAGTGACATATATTCCTCATTCAAAGAAGAAAATCAAAATCTGTGGGACACTTGGGTGGCTCAGTTAGTTAAGTGTCTGCCTTCAGCTTGGGTCGTGATCCCAGGATCCTGGGATGGGGTCCAGCATCTGGCTCCCTGCTCAGTGGGGCACCTGCTTCTCCCTCTGCCTGCCACTCCCCCTGCTTGTGCACCGACTCTCTCTCTCTTTTTCTGACAAATAAAATGTTTGTTTTTTTTTTTAATCAAAATCTGCAGGGACGCCTGGGTGGCTCAGTTGGTTAAGCGACTGCCTTCGGCTCAGGTCATAATCCCGGAAACCCGGGATCGAGTCCCACATCAGGCTCCCTGCTTCCGCGGGAAGCCTGCTTCTCCCTCTCTCACTCCCCCTGCTTGTGTTCCCTCTCTGGCTGTGTTTCTCTCTGTCAAATAAATAAAATCTTAAAAAAAAAAAAATCTGCTACAGACATTCACTCTATAAACAATTCCAGTGTTTAGCATGTACGGGGCAGGGCGGGAAGGAGCCAGCGGTTCAGGGAGGGATGAGCCTGGGTCCCGCTGTTTTTTGATCCTGAAAAGACCCAGCAAAGTGGCAGAGTCTAGAACAGCCCTCCCCGTCAAGGGACAGCAGTGACCCTCAAGAACCAGAAAGCCTCCGGCGGGAGGGAAAACAACACTGAAGGCAGCGATATTTAACTGAGCCAAAGGGCATGGAAATGAGTAGAACAAAGGCCCAGAGAAAGAAGAGAGGACGGTTCCCCCAGGCCAGAGCCTTGCAGGCAGGAGGGGAAACAAGGTGGGGAAAGCAGCTCAGCCGCATCGCTGTGGGTGCTGGCAAGTTACTTTGCCATTCCAGGTCTCGGTGTTCCCAGCTGTAAAATGGGCATAATCATAGAAATCCAGTGCTTGGGGAAACCTCAAGGATTCATGATATCATACCTTCTCTGTGGGTCCTGGATCCTGGCACGATCGGCAGGTGTTGAGTGTGTCCAAGCACCCCTCCACCATGCACATACATTTTGTAAGAGAGCCTCAGGATAGATTTAACTCTTAAAAGAATTTTTTTAAGATTTTATTTATTGATTTATTTGACAGAGAGAAACACAGTGAGAGAGGGAACAAAAGCAGGGGAGTGAGAGAGGGAGAAGCAGGCTTCCCGCCGAGCAGGGAGCCCGATGCGGGGCTCGATCACTGGTCTCTAGGATCACGACCTGAGCCGAAGGCAGTCGCTTCACCAACTGAGCCACCCAGGTGCCCCAACTCTTAAAAATTTCTAAATGTGATCAAATAAGCCAGACACAAGAACATGTACTCTGTATCAACCATTAATATTTTAGAAACAGCAAGGCGTTAACTGTTGTGACTAGAGGAGCCCGTTTCTGGATTTATCTCAGAATGAAGTGCTTCTCTGCCAAGTTGTAGAAAGATCTGGATTCCTTACGAATGTGTCATTGATTAGGAGGCAATTATCCTGGCCTTTCTGGCTTCACTTTGTTTCGTTCCCTTCTGGCCTGTGCACGTCTGCTCACATAACATGGTACCATCAAGTACACAGCGGTGCTTCCGAGGGTCACATTCAACTCAATGTCGCTGGGTGGGACACTTAGGCCTGGGACCAGATCCCACCCAAGGTCAGCAGGATGTGGTCATACCAGCAGAACACCATTTCCCACTGTGGGCATCTCCAGGACACCCCGCCTCAAGAGCATCCCCTTGTCTCCAAGTTCCTCAATTGGTTTTTATGCCTCATGTGGCTTGAAAGCACTAATCCTGAAGGATTCATACTTGTACTAAGTACCAAGGCTCTGGGCGGGAGGCTCAGGGTTACAGTGTTGCCATCTGTGCCAATGTGGACAAGTGGCAACAAGGAAACCAAGACATGAAAGTGGATGCTTTGAAACTTTGGAGGAAGGACTTAATGCCCAGACTTTATGTGTTACATTGTATCAAGTATTTACTACCCTCTGCTGAACATATGGACTCACTCCCACACTCCCTCTTTGAGTTCCTGCCATTCAGGAGGATGAGAAGGTCTTGGATGCCAACAGGGATTCCGTTCTGAATCCAGAGTATCTTCTTTCCTTTGGTGGGCTCCTGGATCAGCTAAATTGTGGGGCATCTGGTGACTGGGAAACAAAATCTTGTTTTATTTTGTTTTACAGTGTTACCATATGCAACTACTTCTGTGATTCCAGATTTCCTTGATACAAAATAAAATTGCATACCAAAGCTACTTTTTAAAAAAGACTGCAGCAGTCTCAAATGTGCATTCATCAAAAAAAGGTGACTTTGCCCTTATTGATTCGCTTTATAACAGGTGAATGTTATAAACCTGAACTTATAAAAGTAGTATACCCTAATTACACTATAAAATAAATGTACACCCATCAAGTGCTGCTACTGATCACATGTAAGATTTCACAGATAAAGACACAGAGAACTTGAAGACAGTGGAGAGCCATCAAGGGCTGCTCGTGGCCTCCAGACCAGCTGTTGCCAAAGGACTTGCATCCGTGTATCTGCACCTGACCTGTTCAATGGCCATTTGTGAAATACTTGAGGGGAGGGGCAGGTAGGCTCTGCCTCAGGCGGCCACGCCTTACCTGGAGGGGGCGGGCACTTCCTGGTGGAATAATCTCGGGCCAAGGATTGTATGTGGCATAGTGCCACCGGCGAGGCAGGAGTACCAGAAGCAGGCCGTGGAGGTCAGGCTCCCAAGGACACACCACTCCGGTTAATATTTACCTGGGTCCCGGTCACTTCATGGTGTCAAAAGAAAGGAGGAGGAGAGGTCTAAGCGACATGGTCTATTTGATCTCTTGCTAAAAAGATTTTCCCCCCAGCAATAAGGAAAGTCTAGGACTCAGTCACAGGTCCAGAGGTTCCTCATTCTTTTCATTTTGTTTTGCTTTGCTTTTGCTTGAAAAGACTTCTCTCTCTCTCTCTCTTTTTTAAGCATACAGCTTTGGGCAAGTTACCTCTTCTCAGCCTCAGTGTCCCCATCAGGACAGGGGAGCGATGACTCGCCCCATCTAAAAGGATGGCCACTGAGGAATTAAATGCGGTAATAGAAGAAAGTTCCTTCCCCTGGTGCGCAGCGCACGGTAGGTACCAGCTCAACGGACGCTGATCTTGCCTCGAGCCGTCTTACACCTGCTTGCCAGGTGCACCTCCTGGTCTGCAAAGGGAAGAGCGAGCAGGTGAGGGGCCCGGCAGACCCAATGGACACGTGAGCTCCTTCTCCCACTCCCGCACTCCCTGGCCCAAGAGCAGCAGAGCCCAAAGGCGCTGCTCTGAAAGGCAGACATTGTTTGGGGGGAGGTGGCCTCGTTCTCAGGCACCATCTTTTCTCCCAGGCCGCCCCACCCTCTGCCTGCATTCCCACCCCCACAGCCTCTGCTCCTCCCAGGCTTCATTCCTGCCTCCGCCTCATCTCCCCTTCGCCCCTTCTCCCTCCATGGAATGTCCAACCAAGTCTCAGAACAAAGCATCAGAACCCACGCTCCGATCCAAACGGCCCCGCTGGGGGTGGAAAGGTGGCGGACGCCAAGACCCTCCACATCAAGTTCAAGCAATTCCTCTGCCTGGTGGACTGCCCGGGTCAGCCACTTTCTCCTCTGTCTGGGCTTGGGTGGCAGATGAGAGACCCAAGCCAGGGCAAGTACAAGTGGTTTTGAATCAACTGAACCAGAGCTGTCGATGCCCTGTTCTAGAGCTTCAGTGTGTGTGACTAAAGAATACTCCTTTTCTTCTCCAGGTGCATGAATGACGGTAAATAGATCAGGATAAGCAGCCAGAGAGTTAATAGGCACAGGGAGCGATGATTTCACATTAGCAGCATGGGGCAGGCATTGGGGCAGGGAAGAGATTGGCAGGAAGATGCTGGGGAGAGCATTTGGGACCAGAGAGTGTCAAAGCCAGGAGGCCCCAAAGGATGACCAGGTAAGTCCTACCCTCCTTCTAAGGCGAGGAAGCAGAGGCCCAGGGAAAGCAGGTGAGTTGCCGGGGTTTTCCAGTCATCAGGGCCGGGGGTCCTTCTCATACTTGGGGCTTCCGGTTCCTTCTCCAGTATTCTTTCCCCAGGCCAACCCTATCTCTCCCTCTAACACAGTAGACAAATAATACACATTCCCCACTTCTGAGCACCTACTATTGGGTCGGGGACCAGAGGAGGCAGGCTGTGAGCAAGGCTCCAGAGGGATCAGGCAAATACTTGGTGGTCCTGGGCAGGTCCTGAGAAAAGTAGAGTTTGAACAGATCCTTGAAGATGATAAGCAGGCCTTAGGAGGACGCATTTCAGGGGGAGGTAATGGGGGCAGTGGGAGGGGCTGCTGGCCTGAGTCCAGTGCATGGAGATTCCTAAAGGCTGTGGGCCAACAACCCTCCACACCATTCAAGACCAAGGTCAGGGGCGGCTGGGCAGGGCTGAATTCAGCACTCTGCCAAGCACACGCTCCCAGTACTTCCTGTGTTCTAGGCATCTGGGGCCCGGCCGCTCCTGGGTGGCCTGGGGTGCGGGAGAACCGGGCTAGGGCCCCCTCCACCGTCCTCTGGCAGGCTCCAAACATGCCCTTCCTGTTGTGACAACTCTGTTTTCTGTGCTACTGGTCCCAGCCTGTGGCTGGGGTTTCAGATTGCGGCACGTGTGCTCGCTGAGGCCAGCCGGCAAATCACATGGGTGCCAGGGAGAGCCTGTCCGCCTGCCTGCCCGCCAAGCCAGGCCTGGGTTAATTATAGGTCACAGCATTCCTGCTGTGGGGCCACAGTGGCACCCAGAGCCAGGCCCTCCCCGGGACCAGGTCTTGGGAGACAGCCACCACCCTCTCATTCATGGGTCCATGGTCTACAATGAGCACCTACTGGGGCAGATCTTGGGCTGAGCACCCAGGGAGGATCCAAGGGCTTCAGGTAGCCCTGGCTTCTCCCAGCCCCCCATAATAATTATGGCTGCCACCCAGATGACTCCTGACTCCTGTTCATGGTGACAGACCCCCATGAGGGTGTTTATATATAACAACTCACAACAATCCCACTTTGCTCTTGGGGAAACAGAGATTCGACAGGTACAGTGACTTGCCCAAGGTCATGCAGCTCTTGTCTGGTTCCCAAATCATGCTGTTCACACTCCCCCAGACCGTGTGGAGTCTCCCAGAAGAGAGGTATAGGGAGAGCAGTGGTTGTGTCCCTGGTCTGAGGGCCTGCCTAAGCACTGGTCTTGGAGCGCTGCCAGATGGCAGAGGCTGCTTCTGGCCATTCTGTGGTGCTCTCTCCAACTTTCTTGCTTTGGCTCCTGCTGACTATCCCTCACCAGCTGATGGCTGACATGACTTCCCAGACAAATACAGCTCCTCCTTGGAGACCCTCCCCTGGACACTTCCAGAAGACCTCCCATATGGCCCTCTCCCTCTTTGGAAACTGCTCTCTGAGAACACGGAAGTCATCTCCTGCAACTGTTCTGCTCTCTTCATTTGTCAAAGTGCAGGTTGGACATTTTTTTTTTTTTTTAAGTTTATGGGCCTTCCCTTCCCAACCAGATCCAAGGAGCCATGGCTGTGCCTGAGAGTAGGGAGCAGTCCGGGAATAGATACAATCCTCCCAACTGTGGGGTAGAAATTATCTTCTCCGTTTACAGATGAGAAAAGTAAGATTCAGAGAAGTGACAAACCTAACTCGAGGAAGGGAGAGGTGATGTCAGGATCTGCAGCAGCCATTTCTGCCCAGCCTCTGGGAGTGTGAGAGCCTGGCTGCGTGGTGGGCCCAATCCAGACCTCTCAGGGTGCCACGGTCAGTCCCCTACCCCAGGCGCTGTTTGTGGCCCACACCCTCCGTGTGCAGTTGTGTAAGCCCCTCGCTCACAGCCCTGGGCATGGTAGGAAACTCAGCCAAATCCCCTGGAGCTCTTACTGTGGCTCAGGCCTTTGGGGAGAAAAGAGAAGAACCACAGAGAGACGAGATAACGCAGTCTCCAAAGGAGGAAAATCTTCAGTGCCATAGAGAAAAAAGGCGATTTTTTTTTTTTAATGAATAGACTTTTTTAGAGTTTTACATTTATAGAAAGACTGATCAGGAAGTACAGAGTTCCCGCCTATCCACGTTTCCCCCGGGCTGAGATTTTCCCACTGTTTATATCCATATTGACAAACTGTCTTTGTTATGGTTGATGAATCAACACTATTACTCACAAAAATGCACAGTTTGCAGTAGGCTGCAGCCTGTCATACATTTGATGGATTTTGGCCATTGCATAATGACACGGGTCCATCTTACCATGTCATACAGAATAGACTCACTGCCCAAAAAATCCTCTGTGCTCCACCTGTCCCTCCCTCCTTCCCTCCAACTCCCGGCAACCCCTGGTCTTTCACTGTCCTCATAGTTCGGTCTTTTCCAGAATGTCATGGGGTGGAACCACACGATAGGCAGCTTTTTCAGACTCGCTTCTTTCACTTGGCAGTGTGCATTTACATTTCCTCTATGTCTTTTTGTGATGTGATAGCACCTTTCTTATTATTTTCTTACTACCTGTGATAATATTCCGTCATCTGGATGCACCAGTGTATCCAATGAGCCACTGAAGTACACCTTGGGAGCTTCCAGGTTTGGGCAATTATAAGTAAAGCTGCTGTGAGCATTCATGTGCAGGTTTTTGTTTTGTTTTTTATTTAATTTAATTTATTTATTTGACAAAGAGAAAGCTAGAGAGGGAACACAAGCAGGGGGAATGAGAGAGGGAGAAGCAGGCTTCCCGCCAAGCAGGGAGCCTATTGGGGGCTGGATCCTGGGATTCCGGGATCATGACCTGAGCTGAAGGCAGATGCTCTTAACGACTGAGCCACCCAGGCGCCCCAATATAGGTATTTTTTTCGATGGGCAATCATTTCGTATTTGCAGACTCTGTGACATCAGAAAAAGCACCTGGATCAATTTGGGTAAATATGTGTGGAGTTATATGAGAGTGTCTGAGGCCATATTCAAGCTGGGGAGGGGGGTGATGGCTGGGAAGGGGGTGCCTGGAGGTTCACCTGTATTTGCAGATGGGAAAGGCACTCTAAGCCAAGTGACAGGCCAGACCGAATGCTAGTCGGGAGCGGAGCCTCCAAAGATCCTCTCAAGCTAAGAGGACTCCCAGGGTGGCTGTTGGTTGAAATTTTCCATTTGCCCTCCTGTTTCCTTTCTTTCTCAAAGCCTTTCTGTTTGGGCTCCCTTGCCTGGAGGCATGAGACACATCACCCTCCTGGCCGGAAGTGAGTGTTGTGTCACCAGGACACACCCCTCAGTTTCTGTGCCTGTGACTCAGCCTTCCTGCGCTGGGCACTCTGCCAGCCCCGAGCTGGCCCTCCCTTGGCACCTGTCCACGTCCTGGCCCCAGCAGCCCGGGTGCTCTTCCCCAAAGCCGGTGGGTGGGACCTTGAAACCACCTGCCCCGGGGATAGTCAGTGGGAGTGGAGGAGACGGGACCCAGCCACAAAGACGGTGACTGGGGGAGCAGGAGAGCTGGGAGGGATGACCGTCCCTGGCCGGGAGGGATGACCGTCACCCCTGCATCAGCACACACACTGAGCAAACAAGGAAGCGGACCCTGAGCGGCAAAGGAGCTGAGAGCGCACCGCCAGTGAGGGGACAGCGGTTCTCCCACGGACTGGGATTCCAGAGACAGGCTTTGAAGTCAGGTCTGCTGAGCACCAGCAGATGCTCTTGTGAGCACTGGGGAGGCCGCAGTGAATGAGACAAGCCACCACCCTCTCGGGGCGGACCTGCGATGGGGGAGAGGAATCTCCCCAATTCAGCCAGTGAGCGGGAAACCCACTCTCGGGGTCCTGGAGTATGGCCCATCCTCTCCCTGCCACCAGTACCCAGGCTCGCACATGCGCGCTGCTCACCTTCCTCTCCCTGCCCTGAAATGGCGCTTTCCTCTTTCCAGAAACACCAGAGCAAAATTCTAGGAGATTTTGCTGCAGGGATTCCTAGAAGCTCAGAGGGAGAGAGGCCCTATACGCCACCTGTTCCAGGCTTCTCCATGCTGCATCCTCTCTACCACACCCTAGGGAGTGGTACCCTCTCTGGGACAGGAGGCTCACTACCTCATAAGATGAACCATCCCAGAATAGGCAATGCTAACAGGAAAGCCCCCTAAGTGAAACTAACTTCTACCTCCTCGCTTCTGTGCTCTAAGACAACCCCATGACATAGCCCATTACCTATGACTCCTCTTCACTCTATGGCCCTTCAAATACTTTGTGTTACCTTTAATCTCTTCTTAGGAGTTCATGTCCTCCGATTTTAAGCCATTCCTCAGACAATGTCTGCTCTTGCTCTGGCTTGTCTGGAGCCCCGATGCCCGCTGTTCTAGCACTCTCCCAAGCTGCTCCACCAAGTGACCAGCGAGGACATGCAGGACAGAATGTCACCCTGATCTCAAGTTCTGGCTCATCTCCTCCTGGGGGTGGACGGCGAAGGCCCAGGCGGGAGGGGCCGCACAGACGGAGGGGAAGGACAGTCACAAGTGAGCGGACACCTGAGTCTCCACCAGCCTGTCATCCAGTGGTCATTTGTCCAACTCGTGCTATTGCTAGGCCAATGCCATGTAAGGCTGGGGTGGCCCTTGTTGATGGCTTTGTGCAGGAGAAAGTAAACAAGCAAGCAAGCATCTGATGAAGATACTTCCAGAGAGCCATCAACTCTTTGAAGCAAACAGAAGGCTCATCAAAAAAGGATAGTCAGGAAACCTTCTCTAAGCGGAGAGGGTCAGGATGATCCAAAGGGTGAAATGGAGCCTGCCCACAATGAGCAAGAGGAAGAGAACTCTAGGTAGAGAAGACGGCCAGTGCAAAGGCCCTGAGGCACTCAGAGGCCACTGTGACTCTAGAAAAATGGGCAGGCGCAGAAGGGAGAGGGTGGTGGGAGATGAGACCAGAGGGACGAGGAGCTGGAGTTTATTCTAAGTGCCAGGGGCAGTTCCTTTGGAGGGCATTAGGCCTCAGATACAATCCGATTTATGCTTTATGTTTTAGGAGAAAGGAGAGACCAGTGTAGACAAGAGTTGTCAGTAAAGGCTTCACGGAAGGGTCGATGAAACCTTCCACCACGGAGTTAAAGGTAAGTCACCATCTCCTGCCAGCAGTGACAGATGCATCCCTTTCATATGGTTTCTCTCAAGAGGACCTACCCATGCTCCACAAGCCTGGGAAAAGATGCTCCCCAACATTAGTGATCAGGGAAATGCAAATCAAAGTCAGAGGGAGCCTCTGCCTCACATTCACAAGGACGGTGCTGCCGGTGGGAACGCACAATGGCAGAAAAAGGCTTTGCAAAATGGTTTGGCAATTCCCTAGAAACATTATTCTCCTGGGATCTAGGGATTCTACTCCTCCCACCCGTGAGAAATGAAAATGTGGGTCCACATAAAGGCTGGGCACGAATACTCAGAGTGGCATTACTCACATGGCTAAGGAGCGAAAATAACTCACCAGCCCTTAGCTGCGGGGTGGGTAGGCACAGCGTCCCACCCCACCCCCGCACGTGCTGTAACCTCAAAACCATGACGCTAAGTAAAAGAATCTAGACGCAAAGACACAAACAGGGTAGGATTTATAGGGCATGTCCAGAAGAGACCCACCTGTAGAAACAGAGAGTAGGAGAGCGGCTGTCCACGCCTGGGAGTGGGAGTGGGGAGTGACTGTAAGCAGGCAGACCCAGGTGGGGGACAGAGATGTTCTAAAGTTGACTCCTGGTGATGCTTGCACAACTCTGTACATTTGTCAAAAATCACTGAATTGTACACTTAAATGAGTGTTGATGGTGTGTACATTACACCTCAATACCACTGTTCAAGGAGGTAATTTCTCCTCCAGCCTCGTGGGATTTTATGCTCCACAATGGCAGGGATGGGTCCATCTTTCCTAGGAAAGTGCCCCCGGCACCTAGAGCAGCTAGGCACCCTGGCGGGATCCGGTAAATCTGGTGGAATGAATGAACAAAGCCATTAAAATGATCTGTAGTTGGGTGTGCAGCCCCGTGGAGGCTCCCTCCCCTTCTTCTCTCCCTCACCTCCCTGCTGGAAACACTCATTTACAAGGCCGATGCACTTCCTCCTGGGGCTCCCTGCCATGCTGCGACCTTGCACTCCCAGGTTGTGAAGTCCCGGGGCACCCCCAAGTCTCAGCTCCGTGACCCCAGGCAGCGCCCACCTCTGAGAGAGGCTGCGCTGGCCTGTTCCTGTGGGCTCGCCTGGGACCTCGGAACCCTGCCTTCAGGCCGCCTGCTGGGGTAGCCTTCCCCTCCTGATGCTGATGGGCCTCAGTTCTGGGTCACAGTCTAACCTCAGCCCCTCAGCTGCCAATGGGGCAGCCCACTGGCGTGTTCCCTAACTCAAGTTCGATGTCTCTAAAACTGAAGGTCCTCCTTCTCTGAGCCCCGCTTCCCTGCAGAGCCCCGCCATGAAAGAACCCTCCAGAAATGCAGGCATCCTCCCTGACACCTCTCTCCCACTTCCTACTCTTTCTGTGCCCTCCCCCAACCAAGTCCAGTCAATGCTATTTCTAAGCATCACTTTCTCTCCAGGTCCCACCTTCCATCATCTAGATGACAACTGTCCTATCTGTTCTTGTTGGAACCAGAGTGACCTTCTTAGAGGTTAGGACACTGTTGGCTGGAGGCCTCAGAGGCCACATCTAGATAGCTCAGGCTAACAGCACAGAGAGGAAGGAGATCGGGGTGTTTTGTGCAATGGAAGGAAGAACCAAATGGTCGGGACTAGGGAAAGAGAGACACAGGGCAGCGCCCAGACCTTGGCCTTTGAAGTTCATCGTTTATCTCTCAAGGGGATTCCACATCAGCCACTCAGCCCCAGAGTCCCTCTGCTCTGGTTCCCACTGGGCCAACTTGCCTGAGGGCCCTGCTCAGAGTATCAGAGCTCTTTCCAGACCCCCCAGCGAAATCACCTGGGCCTAGCAGCCAGCCCTCCCAAAGCCCAGTGCAGCTCCCAGGGTTCCCCCGATCCCAAGCATCCGTCCAGAAAAACCTGGAGGGCTGGCGTTTCTCACACTTAGCTCCCCCGGGCCCTTTGTGGCGCCCCCCTCAGCTGCTTTGGTGTCTGCCCTCCGGGTCACAGCATTACTCACCAGCCCAGCGTTGTTGTTCCTTTCTCTTCTCTCTCCCCTGGAGGAGGAAACATGCAGAGCAAGGACCTGCCCGTCTCGTTCACGGCTGCGTGCCAGCACCGAGCACCCACCGAATGGCAGCGGCCCCTCCAGTGGGGGCGGCTTGGTGGGAAAGCCGGGAATACCGCTCCCTGGGGAGAGGTTTCTGTCTGGGACACCTTTGTACCAACAGGACTTTGCCTGTAAGTCAGCTTTCCTATGGATTTATTTTCATTCTCATTCTGAAAGCTCTGATTTTGGTTTTAAAGATTTTATTCATTTGACACAGAGAGAGAGAGAGAGATTGAGAGAGAGAACACAAGCAGGGGGAGTGGCAGGCAGAGGGAGAGGAAGATTCAGGCTCCCCGCTGAGCAAGGAGCCCAATGTGGAGCTTGATTCTAGAACCCCGGGATCATGACCTGAGCCAAAGGCGGATACTTAACTGGAGGAGGCACCCAGAAGTCCCCTGAAAGCTCTGATTTTGTTTTAACTAGTCCGGGAGTCAGAACACAGGGCCCTTCTCTCTACTCCCTTACACAGAACTGTGACACGGAAGCAGTGTTGTCTCATAGCCATGTGTGTGAGAATGAACATCTCCTGGAAGGGACAGCTGACTCCGAACAATGGGGGGCTAAGGGTGCAGACAACCCCGCTCCTGCCATGCAGTCGAAAATTCCCCTGTAACTTTTGACTCTCCAAAAACTTTCCTAATAGCCTGCTGTTGACTGGGAGTCTTACCGGTAACAAAAACAAGTTGATTAACAAATTCTATATGTTCTGTGTATTATATGCTAAATTCTTACAATATTGTAAGCTAGAGAGAAGAAAACATTATCAAGAAAATCATAAGAGAAAATACATTTACGGTACTATACTGACCGGAAAAAATCCACCTGTAGCTGGACCCCGCAGTCTAAACCCACGTTGTTCAAGGGTCCTCTGTACTCGAGTTAACTTCATATTGTAGTGTTAACTCTATGCTTGGAAGGCTCAAACCCCTTTCACACACCCGCCCCCTGCTGGGGAACTGAGAATTGCTCCAAGTTCTGAGCTCTCCCTCAGAGGTGTGCAGAAGCCACTCCCTCCACCCCCACCCCCACCTCCCACCCACCTACCCCCCCAACCTGTGCACCCTCACTGCCCAGCCTGAGTTCACTTCCTCAGCTTTTCACTGCTGTGCTTCCCTCCAGCCTCTTCCCACCTCGATCATTCTCGGAACTACCCCCCCGCCCAGACCCACATCTCAAGAACAATACCTTGTCACTCCTCAAAAACATTCAATGGTTCCCTAGTGCCTATGGAACTGATCCAAATTCTTTAGCCTGGCATCAAATATCCTTCGTGATATGGCCCTGAAGCATCTTTCTGAAACTACCCCTCATTATTCCCCCGCTTTCCATGCAATTTCCACTCACTCTTTAAGGTACAGCTCAAGCTGCTCCTCCTCCAAGAAGCCACCCCAGATCACCATGATTGGAGCATGTGTTGCCCCTGCCACTTCTCTAGCCCTGAACCTATGCTGTCTTTTTCATTGCTACATATGCCTTGTCTTTACAAGAACTAGCCTGTGAATACCTTGAGGGCAGCTACCGAGTCTCGAAGCAGAGATGTAGGAAACATGTTAACCGCTAGTGACTTGGCACTTTCACGGCCATTCCCTTCCTGTCCTCCTGATGGCCACGTGAGTTAGGCGGGCCAGGTTATGACCTCCACCCGGCAGATGGGGAAACAAAGCTCAGAGCAGCTAAGCGACAGCCTCATAGTCACACAGCAAGCGAGCAAGCAGGAGGGCCCGGAGACAGCTGGTTCTTCTGTCCAATTCTGTCCTCGTTCCATTACCCCCTGCAGTCTCCCACGTCCCAAACCTTACCTGTGGAGAGTGATGGCCAGTATTTGCCAATTATAATGTTTCATTTCCATCCCTGGATACAGTCCCGCTGCCATAGTGACCTGGTGTTTCTTTGTCAAAACAGCCTCCGCAGCAGACGGCAGCCTGGGCTGGAAAGTGCTGGCAGTCAGTCCATTGTCCCGGCCCCAGCGGAGCCCCTGCGCTGCACCAGCTGTGTGACCTTGGGAAGCTCTCCGGGCCCCAGCGAGCATCCCGGGGCTCTCTGATTAGGTGCTGGGATATTTTTTATTATTACTATTTTTTAGTAGGCCCTTAAGGCTTTCTGAGAAAAGGACCTTCAAGCTAAGTAACTACTCAGCTGCCTCCCCCCAAGGAAGGGGGGCTTGGAGTTCCCGTGCAGGGAAGCCCGAGGCCGGCGAGCCCCTTGCCTGCTCTTCCTTCACCACTCACCACCCGCAGCACCGGCTCAGAGGAAAATGGCTTTACTTGTTCTCCAAGATGAAACAAGGCCCCTGCAGACCTTGGGGAAGAAGTCAATCTTAACACTTAGCCACATAAAAATGAATAAAATCCCCATGAAAGTCCTCTGTATTCTCTGCAGCCTCGTCTTCTCCCCACCAAGCCTGGAGGGGCGATCACCCGAGGCCTAGAGGGCGGGCCACCACGGCAGTGGGGGGCACTCAGCAAGAGGGTGAGAAAGGATTTATGGGGGAGTTGGGTGTTAGGGGCACAGGGGGGACCTGAAGAGGTGGGGCTCTGCTCCGGAAGGGGGCATCTCAATAACCCTCATGGAGGGACACCTGGCCGGCTCAGTCTGCACAGCACGTTGGCTCTTGATCTCAAGGTCGTGAGTTTGGGCCCCACATCGGGCACAGAGCTTACTTAAAATAAAAACAAACCCTGGTCCACAGGGAGGGGAATGAGGAAGCCGGGCCAGGGAGGTCTGGTCATTCTTGTGGCCGGAACAATGTTCATGCTGTCATCCGTGGGGTCTTGTCTTTCTCTTGATCATCAGCGTGGACTTGTCTGATGCTGACATTCTGTGCTGTTGCTCACGTTCCGCATGGACACCAAGCTGTAAGGGCCGAGCCCAGCCCCGGCTGCCAGGCCTACTTCCTGTTTCTCGGGGACAATGTCAGAGGACAGAAGCCCTCCGGTCTCTGCAGCTGGAACAGCTCCTGGTGCCCACATATTGAGATGTCTTCTCCTCACGACTGGCTGCCTGGTTGTGGACAGCCCGGCCAGCCGGCTTGGAGGCTGCGACAGGAGGGGAATGAGGCAGCTACAGGCCTCTGCTCCATGTGTGGGCAGTGGGGGGCCACACCTGGATCTCAGTGCCAGTCCAGCTCGCTGTTCCAGCCAGAAGGGGAATCAGGTCCTCAGCCACAGGAGACCCCCAGCAGGAAAGAGCCCCCACGGTTCCATCTCCCGGGGAAGCATCCGGGTACCAGCGGCTGGCCCGTCAGGTGCGCTCTTGGGAGAGGGAGCTCCGGGGGAGGGGTGAGGAGAGGGGCCGGAGGCAGTGCCGGATGGGGGAATGAGCGGGCGAAGAAGTGACACTGGGGACCAGAGGCAGGAGACAAAAATTACAAAGACTCAGTTCCCACCTGGAAGTGAAAGGTGAAGGAGGGCGACGCACTGAGATTGGCTCGAGTCAGACACCCGAGGCACCAAGCCCCGGCGGCGCGTGGACAGGTACGGGCTTCGGGTGTCGTGGGCTGTTACTGCCACATGGGACAGGAGTCCCCCCAACCTGCTAGCAATCGCATTCATGCATAGTGACACTTTACTAAAACCCCCCAGAAAACCCTGGCTTTCTCCAAAGCTCCTGACTTGGAAGGTCACTGAGGTGAAAGCTAAGCAGAGAACGGGGCTGCTCACGGCTGGGCAGCGGCCACCAGATGGGGAAGTGGACGCCTGGGGAGAGGAGGCAGGACGTGTGACCCTTCCCCAAGGGCACGCTCCAGATGACACGGCACCATGAACCCCCATCGGGAGGCTGAGTGTGTTGAGGCAGCAGACCTGACAGAGAACGGGGTGGCCTCCTATCCCCAAGTGGGCCAATCCCCTGGACTCTCTCTTCTCTTACCCATTTATTGGTTTTCTAGGGCTGCTAGAATCTACCACCATCCTGGCCAAGTCTGCCGTACCCCAGTGTGGATGGCCCCTGCCGCCAGAGTTCCGCGGGGCTCCCCCGACCCCCGCCCAAGAGGCTGCTGCCGGTGGCGGTCAGTGAGGCCCACTCCACGTCCGCCACGACCCACGGCCACCTGAGCCATCTCCCCGGCCACCTCTGAAGCCCCCTCCAACCCCAGAAGGAAGCTTTGCTCAGGACTTCGTCGTGCCCGAAGATCCCCCCGGGGACCCAGAAAGAGAACGTGGGCTCCGATTGGAGCTACTGGGTGGCATGTTTACATGAGAAAAATCAAGGGAGCTAAACTTGAAAATGAAAAAAAGAATGTGGACAAGTGTCAGGCAGGGGAAGCCCGTGGCTCCCTACAGGGGACACCACAGTCCCCCAGGCTGTTTCTGCTCAAGGAGCACCAGCTACGGGGCAGTGAGCGGGAGCTGGGCCGCTGTGAATGCTCCCGGACACAAAACGAAGGAAATGGTATTGTTAACTTAAAAGCATGTGAGATACAATATAGTTCACAGGCTGAGATAGATCAGGAGACATAAGAATACATTGTCTTCCCAAATGAGAAACAGGAAACAAAGTTGGAATGAGGCTCCTGTTGCCTCATAAAGGGTCCCGAAATGCCTGGACGGCACTCTGCTCGGGGGCCACCGGCTACATGACACAACAGCCTCCCTGTGGGTTCCTGGTCGCTGAGCGGAACCAAGCGCTGGGACAGACAGGCTGGCCAGGGTCCCCGCAGCCAACCCTCAGCTGCCTCCCTGGCCCGAGGGAGGCTGAGAGCCTGACGCTGGGGAGACCAAGGGCTGGGCGGCTGGGAGGAAACACGGTCCCTGGCTGGCTGGGAGAGGCGGCGGCGCTGGAGATGGTACTTGAGGGGGGATGGATGGTCTAGGGCGAGAAGTCAGAAAAGTCACGCAGAGCATGAATGGAGGGGCCTCCGGAACCCTGCCAAGAACAAGAGGCTTCGTCCATTGGGGAGGACGAGGAGGAATTACCGCACATGGGGAAGAAATGGCCACAAGTCAAAAAAAAAAAAAAAAAAAAGAAAGAAAAAGAAAAAAGAAAGCCCTACCAGCTTGAGGATGAAGCGTGACTGGGTAGGATAAGGGGCTGCAGGCCGAGAGTGGTGGGGGGCTTGGCAGGGGTCCAGGGTGGGGAGGCCCAGGGGAAGGAGGAGGCTGAGTGAGGAGGCTGTCATCAGGCTTAGGGACCATGGGGTGGGGAGCGGAGACATTCAGGAAGACACTGGGGTTCCCAGATTGAGCCCACCAAGGAATACTGGGGGAGCAGCCTGTTTGGGCAGCAGGCGAATGACGAACGTGCTCTGGAAAAAAGAATCAAACAAAAAAAGAATCATTGTGAAAATGACCCTCAGACTTTGGGAGCCCGCCCTTCCAGCCCCCATCAAAAGGGAAAAAAAAATAATGGGAGCTGCTAAGAAAGCAGAAAGTGTCATCCTGGACGATTTCGAAGGGGGGAACCACTCGTGGTGAATAGCGTTTATAATCCACGAATTTCCGTGGCCAGCTTCGGACATCGCGCACTTCCCGCCCCTGTGTGTTCTGGAAGCGTCCCGAGGAAACATCTGCCCCAGAACAAGACATCACTAATAACGGTCAATATCTGACCGAGATCTATTTAGCAGAGTCGCTCTCACCTAGCAACCCACTCACTGGCCAACTAACAACTTCACTCCCGACGTGACCGCCTTGCCCTTTGTGCTCAGACCGAGGTCAACGTTCCCAGCGGGGACTCCACCCTGCTCCCAGATACCCGCAGAACAAAATGAAAACACCATGACTGAGAAGCTGGGTTGTAGGACGTAGCGGATGGAAGAGCCGTGGGCAGAAGCCAGGGGTGGAGGCCACGTGCCACGCGGATCACGCCCCTCCTGGGTCAGGGGACGCAGTCGGAGCCATAGCGCCCGTGGGACAGGCGGGACGCGGGGCTGTGGCCCTGGTGATTTCTGAAGCAGATTATAAAGGTCCCCTTCTGTGCACCAGGAAGCCAAGGTCCAAAGATCCACTGGACAGCCCTGGGACAAGCTAATAAATGGCAGAGCCAGGCGTCAAGTCCAGGTCTGACTCAAAGTCAAAGCCACCCCGGCCATGTCAGACCTCCGGTCGGGTCACTGAGCTGGAACGAGCTCAGGTTTCACGTGAGCACTGTGGACAAATCCCCTCAAACTGCAACTCACGGGGACGCTGGCTGATCTCCATTTGTGCCGCACCCCTCTCACTTCCTACCCTACCGCATAAGAGGCCCTTTTCCCCGGCTGGCAGTGGACTGTTGTTCAACACATGTGAGCACGCAGACACATGCGACAGGACAGATAAACCCAACGTGCGTTCACACACAGGGACTAGAAAGTCCGTCAGCACCCTGTGTCCTGGACGCACCAGCAGAAGAACAAATCCTGTGACTGACATCGTGACGGACAGGTGGGGAGTTTTTTGTTCCGTTTTGTTTTTTTAAGATTTTATTTATTGGGACGCCTGGGTGGCTCAGTCATTAAGCATCTGCCTTCAGCTCAGGTCATGATCCCAGAGTCCTGGGTTCGAGCCCCGCATCGGGCTCCCTGCTCGGCGGGAAGCCTGCTTCTCCCTCTCTCTCCCTCTGCTTGTGTTCCCTCTCTGGCTGTGTTTCTGTGAAATAAATAAAATCTTTTTTTAAAAAATGATGTATTTATTTATCTGACACAGACAGAGACCACACTGAGCAGAGAGCCTGACGTAGGGCTCGATCCCAGGACCCCCAGATCATGACCGGATGCTGTACTGACTGAGCCACCCAGGCGTCCCTCAGGTCGGGGGGTTTAAAGATAAATTCAAGGCAGTGACGGAAGCGTCATGAACAGTGTCAGGCGTGACCGTCAGGAAACGGCTCTTACTAAAAGGACCCCAGGTCTTGGGGGTTACTGGCCTTCACTGGCTGACTCAGGACGTCCCGGATTTTTCTCCACGTTACCCGGCACTTAGCCCTGGTCTGCAGCACACCCAGGTGCTGACGTCAGATGGGCCACCCGGTGGGGACTGTCTGGGCCCGGCTGACAGACTCACCTCCAAACCTGAAGTGACAGAAACTGGTCTCTTCTGACAGCACCCAGACAAAGGCCTCTGTGAAGATAAAGTACTGACACACATTTCCAGTTGCCGGTCTTCCTCAGAATCATAGTTAAAGGGAAGGATGCCAAAACAGCCGTCGGGTTCACGGTCTTGCGTTCGCACTGCCCCACGACTCTGAGATAGTCAGCTTTGGTTTTCCAAGCCAGCACAGTACTTTTAAAATGTGAACGCCTCGTAATAAACTAAATTACACACTGAGGCTGTTACTCTCTGTGGAAAGAGCTGGCTTCCTGCCCTTGCAAATCGGTTCTTCTGGCACTGCTGAAATGGAAATGGGGCGTTGTGATGCATAATGAGAAATACAGATTTGGTCTTCGTCCCTGTTCCTGTCACACAGCTCCTAAAACCCCTGTCATTTCCTTCCCAAGTGCAACAGGGACAGCTTTTTGTTAGAACATGGTTTTGTGGCCCATTCCTGAAACAGCTCCAGGTAGTGACCAAGGAGAAATGGGTGTCTTCTGTTATTCTTAACGAGCCCTCTTCAACCAAGCCAGTTTGTGCTAATGGCTGACCCCATGGCTGGGGCTCCCAGGTAGCCTGGCCAGCTGCCAGGGGGACCACCCAGGGATCAGAGGGTGGGGGGACACGTCCAGCCACTGCCCCCCAACTTCTGGGGAGTAGGTGGAACTAAAGGTTCTATCAGTCATCGATGGCCGATGACTTAATCAACCAATACCATGTAATGAAACCTTCATAAATCTTATCAAATACGGAATTCAGAGAACTTCCGGGCTGGTCAACACAGGGGGCTGCTGGGAGGGCACGGAATCTCCCCACCCCTTCCCCTGTACCTCGCCTTCTGTGTCTCTTCCGTCTGGTGGACCTGAGTTGCATCCTTTATGAGAAATCGGTAATTGAGCAGGTGAATGGTTTCCCTGACTTCCATGAGCCACTCTGGCAAAGGAATCAAGCCGTCGGAGGGGCCTGAGAAAGAGGTGGTGGGAACCTCCCACTTAGAGCTCACAGATCGGACGTTGAGGAGGCACCCTGGAGTGGCTTCGGAGGTAACGGGCCGTGGAAGGGCGTTCTTGCGGGACTGGGCCCTTCACCGCTGGGATTGGCCGCCATCTCTAGGCAGATGGTGTCAACATGGAGCTAAATCGTAGGACACCAGCCAGAGAAGCACAGAATGGCCCGGTGTGGGGAAAATCCTCACACATCTGGTCTCACAAGTACTGTGTGCGAGGGAAGGAGAAGCAGGGCATTTTTTTCCTCATAAGAGACTCCTTAACCTTCCAAAGAAGTGCCTTTATTTATTTACAGGGCTTAGGAAAGGGGAAAAAAGCTCTAGAAAAAGGAAAGTTCAAAATAGGCCCAGGGGCAGTGAGTAGCCGCAGGGTCCGCTTGCCGTCTTTCACGCCTACTGGTGCTCATTTCCAGGTGGTGAGGACCGTCCTCCCCGAGTCTCGCGATCGGCCCCCTCTGGGCCCCAGCGACTGGCCCTGACGACTTCTCAGCTCTCGGTCGGCCCCATCACCCTGTGCCAGCTCTTCATCATAGCTAGAAACAGAGGAATGCCTTCAGGATTTGACAGCGTGGCCGCAGCGTCGAGCACGATCACGGAGCCGCCGTGTGGCAAATCCCACGTCGCGCGGGGAAGCAGCCAGAACCCCCCTACCCCCCCAAACCCCGGCCCCCGCACAAGCCTCCAGCCTGCCAGCCCGCCAAACCCTCCCTGAGGCCACAGAGCATACGGGCGAGCCTTGCAAAATTCCTTTTGTGACCTGTCCCTGGCTCCTGCCGTTGACATTTTATAAAGGCTTCCTACCAGATGGAAGTCGGCAGTGACCCCAAAAGAAACACGAATGAGACACCAGGGAAGTGAGGGAGAAGACGGACGTCTGGAAATAGTTTTACGCACAGCATCTGGGGGCAGGTAAGACTGACCCCATTGCAGATGGGGTACGGGGTGTGAATGAGCCACCCAGGGGCGGGGCCCAGGGCAGGGCGAGCAGTCCACCCCACAGGAAAGGCCAGACCCACGGGGCGCCTGGGGGGCTCAGTGGGTAAAGCCTCTGCCTTCGGCTCAGGCCATGATCTCAGGGTCCTGGGATCGAGGCCCGCATCGGGCTCTCTGCTCAGCGAGGGGCCTGCTTCCCCCTCTCTCTCTGCCTGCCTCTCTGCCTGCTTGTGATCTCTCTCTCTGTGTCCATAAAATCTTTAAAAAAAGAAAAGAAAAGAAAAGAAAGGCCAGATCTAGCCGCCACCAGCTCAGACCTGCCCTTCCCCTCCACTCACACTCACGTGCCAGGCCTGTGCGGTGTGAAAGCATGACCCGAGTAGGAAACAGAGCCTGGGCTTTTGCCTTGGAAAGGAAGGAGATGGAACCGTGGGCCCCCTTGCCCGATTAGGACATCTGGGTAGTCGCTGGCCTTCTCTCACCACGGTGAGCCCCTTAGGGGGTCCGTGAGGCTGGAGAAATGTCACTGCACCCCCTGCAGGGCCTGGCAGGTCCAGGCTCTGGTGATGGGGTCTCCTAACCCCATGGTAACTTCCCATCTGATCCCCATTTCCCATCTGAGACCTGGGAGAGGTTTACTCAGTATCTTAAGGTCTGTGGGATCAAGCAAAATCCGAGACTCCGGATTCCTAATTGTGACTTTTTAACCCTGTGGATCAAGAGTGTGAAAAACATTCCTGTTCCCTAGTAAACCTGCTTCCTGAGTGTCCTTTGGTGGCCACGCCCTGACTGAGGAGCTGTGTTCTAAGTAGACGTTCACGCCCAACGAAGACGCTCAGTTCTGTTGTGTTAGTGAATTTTGCTGACTTCTGGAAAAGTTGCCATTTCTGTTCTATGTTTATTCCCAGAATCAGACTCTGCAGGCTGAGAGTGGTGTGGGAGAGAAGCTTCGGAAGCCGAAGAATACATTTGCTGCCTTGTGCGTCTGCTGGCAAACGGGGTACCGAGAGCACAAGGAGGAAGGCGGCCAGTTTGCTGACTGTCATCCACATGGCAGACGCTACGGGGTTTCCCTCTGCCAGAACGGCGATCAGGGCAACAACAGAGGGCTCCCCTCTCCCCTACCTCCTAATGAGACATAATGCTGGAGGCGGGACTCCCCAGGGACACTGAGGTTCTGCTCATGGGGGCCCCGCCACACCGCAATGTCTGCTAGAGCCCCTGGACTCCCCACTCACACGGTAGCACCCCCATTAGCGCTCTGTTGCTGGTTCTGTGTCCGCATTGCCACCCTAAGGACCGCAGTGGCCCGTCTATCTGGTTCACAGTCGCCCCAACACCTCACTCCTGGGGGGGCGTGCAGTAAGAATGTACCGAATGACGTGGGGAGGAGGGGAAGGACCACACGGGGGTTACCCATCTCACTGTGCCTGTGGCAAGCAGCTGGCATCTGGGACGGGCTGTTCCTAGGGGAGGTGCTACTGCGGACGACAATCGGGCAGGATGGTCTTCTCGGGCCCCTTCTCATTCTAGCAGGCTTCCCTCCCGCTACGACAACTGGATTACAGTCACT
>PITA01002201.1:105624-168676 GCA_004023965.1 Spilogale gracilis
TGTCAAATAAATAAGTAGAATCTTAAAAAAAAAAAAAAAAAAGAGGGAAAGAGTGAGTGGGGGAAGGGGCAAAGGAAGAGAGAGAATCTCAAGCAGATTCTGGGCTAAGCACAGGGTCCAATGCAGGGCTCGATTTCATGACCCTAAGATCATGACCTGAGCTGAAATCAAGAGTTGGATGCTTAACCAACTGAGCCACCCACACACCCCTGGACAGTAGGGTCTTTTTAATCAATCAATTAATTAATTAATTAATTTTAAGATTTTAATTATTTATTTATTTATTTTTAAAGATTTTATTTATTTGACAGAGAGAAACACAGCCAGAGAGGGAACACAAGCAGGGGGAGTGAGAGAGGGAGAAGCAGGCCTCCCGCCGAGCAGGGAGCCCGATGTGGGACTCGATCCCGGGTCTCCGGGATCATGACCTGAGCCGAAGGCAGTCGCTCAACCAACTGAGCCCCCCAGGCGCCCCGAGATTTTATTTATGTGACAGAGAGAGCACAAGTAGTGGAGCAGCAGGCAGGAGAGGGAGAAACAGCCTCCTGCCGAGCAGGGAGCCCGATGTGGGACTCGATCCCAAGACCCTGGGATCATGACCCGAGCTGAAGGCAGACCCTTAACCAACTGAGCCCCCCAGGTGCCCCAACAGAAGGGTTTTAAAGGCTGTACGAAGGGCGCCCGGATGGCTCAGTTGGTTACGCCACTGCCTTCGGCTCAGGTCATGATCCTAGAGCCCCAGGATCAAGTTCCACATCGGGCTCCCAGCTCCGCAGCGAGTCTGCTTCTCCCTCTGACCTGCTCCCCTCTCATGCTCTCTCTCACTCAGTCTCTCTCTCAAATAAATAAATAAAATCTTTAAAAAATAAATAAATCAAGGCTGTACGAGCATATACCCTGCACCCTCAGACCTGGGCCCTGGAGGCTGCAGCACAGAAGGCCAGGCCTCATGGCTTGAAGGCCAGGGGGGCGATCAGGCCAACAAGAGCGCCTACTTGTGGGGGCCAGCACTAGTGGCGTGACCGCGGCCAGCTAACGGGCGCCTGGCTTCCTCCCTTGCATCTGGCACAGTCTGGAGACCGCTGCGAGCACTCCATGCCACAGTAGAAAGTTGGGGCCCGCCGTGGCCACGCAGCCGGCTACCACTGCAAGAGGCCATGGCGGGGAGCCAACAGCGGGATTCCTGACCATGAGGTCATCTGAGCACTGGGGGGAGGCCTGCATGGAAGCGCCTGGAACCATGAGCTCTGTGCGGGAGCCTTCCTTACTCACAGGAGTGGGGAGAGGACAGCTGAGTGGTTTGGGGGGTCACCTTTTCGCCTTGTCAACTAACAGCAGGGAGGCTCTGCCCTCTGTGTCTCTAACCAGAAGTCGAGGGTCTGCCGCCCTCCCTCAAGGGCGCCAGGGGCTCCCCGACAGCCCAGCCTGCCACCACCCTAGCTGGAGGAAGACAGACCCACCAAGTCCCTCCTGCTCCAGGCGGGAGGGCAGCCTCCTCCACAGACTCTGCCCCCTTCTGTCCCAGAGGCTGTCGGGGCTCAGCCCAAGCCTCCTGCAGGTCACCCCGCACCTCCTACGCTGCTACCCCCATAGGCCCTGGACAGCCCCCCGTCTAATCCCCCCCAACCTCTTCCTCTACGCTCGCAGAACCCACCGGTCGCCAGCAAAGCCCCGAGTCCCCCCACATCCTGGAACGTGCCCTGTGCCTTCCTGCACGGGAACCCAGCTGTCCCTGAACACCTTGCTTCCCTGCAGCCCCTCCAGTGGGGGTGCTTTTTCTCCTACACATCATGCCCCTGGGCCTGGAGGGACCCCCCTCTCCCAAGACCCCCCTCCCAGGTCAGCAGCTTCCACCACGCGCCCTGTACAGTTACCCGTAACCTAGTTCCTTATGATTCAGGCCCCTGGCTCACAATTCTTGGTCACTGCAGTGACCAAACACGAGACCCCCTTTCCCTGACCCTGTGCCCCCTGCCCATGACCTTGTCCTCCGCCCCAGCTCGGGGCCGTCCCCACAGCCCCTGCCCTTGTCATGTCCAACAACCACAATCCCTGCAAAGCCCGGATTGCAGACCCTCCCTCTGACCTCCACCTCTTCTTTCCCAGCTCGCTCCCTGGTCCCCAACCTCAACATCCCGCAAGCACCAAGACCTTTGATCCCCTCCCGTTCCCTCCCACTGTCCTCCCCTCTCCCCCTCCTCTGTGCCAACAAGCCCTGGGCGCTGGGCACCTCCCGCCCTCTGCTTACCCTGCATTAGCCCACTTCACCACTGACCGCGGCCGGAGGAAACCACCCATCACGCTGAGTGGTCACACTCGCAGTTTCCACCACCGCCCCCCCGAGGCCGCCACACTGCCCTTCTGAGTTGACCGCCCGCACTGTCCGGGACTGCACTCAAACATCAAGGCCACACACGGCGGAGACAGTGGGGTCAGCCGTGGGCTCTAAAGTCCGAGTCCCCACGTCAGCATCATCCATCAGCCGTGGGCTGCGTGCAGCACACGACGTTCACTACAAACTTCTTCCTTTGTTTTCTTGGAACGTTAAATGTGCATTTTTACTTTTACAGAAAGACTAATGTGACCCTGACACGTACGCCCCTTCTAGTTTGGGGCACTGTTTTCCTCTTTTCTCCAGCTCCCCCTGCACACCTCATGGCCCACAGTAGCTGCATCTATGCGGACAAGCTAACTTGCGTCCCTCACATGCCCTCTTCTGCAACGTGCTTTCCTCCCTCAGCCTCCCAGGCCCCAGCAGAGCTCCCGGGCCATGTTCTCAATGGCGTCCCCACCATCCCACAGTATGAACCAACGGTACATCGCTCAACCACTGCCCCTTTGGCAGGCTCTCCTGCTGTTCCCACTCTGTCACCACCAACAGGCCACTGTTCCGCTCTAAACCTTGTTTCCTAATGCGTGGGAACGGGCTGAGGTCTCTGGGGAAATGAAGCACTCAGTACGTTTTTGGGCATATGGGCAGCCCTCGGCTGTCAGCCATCATCATGAACATTCTCGTCTTCCCAACTTGCAACTCCGTAAGATCGCTTGCAGGGGCCCCACTCAATGTGGACAGACTGAGGCTCAGAGAGTCGCAGAGTTCATCAGGTTCCCACAGCTCCAGGTGCTGGAGCGGGCGCATGAGCCGGGTCTCTGCTCCACGGTGGCCCGGGAGAAGGTGAGCCACAGAGCTCTCACAGAGCAGGTGCTCCCCGCTGCTCCCCCCCCCACCCCCGCAACTCACTCACATGGTGCCCAGCAGGTGGCAAACTTCATCAGTATCAATACTGATCAAGCAAAGACCCAGACAAAAAAGTCTTCATCAGTATCAATACTGATCAAGCAAAGACCCAGACCAAAAAGTCTAGTTTAAGACACATTCTTCCACTGCAACATGATCTACCCCGTAACGTTAATTGATGAAATACTCGGCCCAGACAAGGCAAGTCCACGCACACACCGAAAATCCACAGCGGGCCCTGAAACACACAAGGACAGCTGCCCAGGCTGCACGCAAACTTACAGAATTTCGTAATTGCCGAGAACTTCCTTCGGGGGTGACTTGTTCCATTTACAGTCTGGAATCTCGCCATTAGGGACGGCAATATTGAGGGTGTCGTTGATGAGGTTATACTTAAGGATTCGGTCGTTGGCGGTGCTGGAGGTGAGAGACGGGGATGCATTCACCTGCGAGAGGAAAGGACCTGCGTTCTTCACTTGGATCAAGGACCCCTGCGGTGTGAACACATGCACTGCTGAGGAAAATGCCAACTAAAACACACTTTGGGTCAAGCTGTCGTTTCGTACTGTTCGTATCTAATATCTTCAGTACTTTGTATAGGAAGCATTTTTAGATCTGCTCTCATTAGCTATTCAGTGAAATATAAATAATATTGAAAGGTTGGAGTTATGATTTGCAAATCACTTATCACACAAATAAAAATGTTAAGGGCAGGGGCACCTGGGTGGCTCAGTTGGTTAAGTGACTGCCTTCAGCTTGGGTTGTGATCCCAGGGTCCCAAGATCGAGCCCCGCATTGGGTTCCCTGCTCAGCGAGGAGTCTGCTTCTCCCTCTGCAGCTCCCCCTTGCTTGTGCTCTCTCTCTCTCACTGTCTCTCTGTCACACAAAGAAAATCTTTAAAAAAAAAAAAAAAAGCTAGGGGCGCCTGGGTGGCTCAGTTGGTTAAGCGACTGCCTTCGGCTCAGGTCATGATCCCGGAGACCGGGGATCGAGTCCCACATCGGGCTCCCTGCTCGGCGGGAGGCCTGCTTCTCCCTCTCTCACTCCCCCTGCTTGTGTACCCTCTCTGGCTGTGTTTCTCTCTGTCAAATAAATAAAATCTTTAAAAAAAAATAAAAATAAAAATAAAATTAAAAAAAAAAGCTAAGTGAATGTAGTTCACAAGCACAACTTCAGTGTCTCCTGTGTGATGAGGTCTGTTCCAAGTATTGAAAGCTTCCGAGTTTGCTAGAATCAGTGAACCAAATCATCCTGACCAAGCAGCGTGGTGGGGGTTAAAATAAAAAGGAATGCCCCCTACTTTTAAGTAATCTCTATACCCAACATGGGGCTCAAACTCATGACCCTGAGATCAAGAGTTGGATGTTCTACTGACTGAGCCATCAGGTGTCCCAGTGGGCCCCTTTTTGGTGAAGGGGGTGATACCTCACCAACAAAGCACTATTCTGCCAAATGAAGAAGCCATCTGAAAGACAGAAAGTTAGTCCCATAAGGTCTCTGAGGAGCTAAGCAATGTCCAAAGTCCACAGGTTAAAATGCATTTGCTGTGTGGAGAGTCCCACAGGACCTCAGTTGCTGTTTACTCCTGCTTCAGGCACAGGTGTAATGACCTTGGTTAGCTGTTTCCTCCGGCCGTGGGAGAGTGGAGGAGCAAGGAAGCAGGTTGTTCAGGTTTCTCCCAAATGGCCAGACTCTGTCCCTGTGCTGCTAGCCGGGTCTCTGATGTAGGACAGCGAAAGGGACCGTATGAACCTCAGGCTCCCTTGGAGTTACTACGCTAGCTTATCATAATACCAACATTCTTATAAATATGCTAAAATTAAGCTCTACTATTCCGTTAGAAGTATTATTCACAATTAAGATCTAGCTCGTTAAGGAAAGCTTGACTTCCATTCAAGTTACTCCTTTTAAAATGAAAAAAAAAAAAACTGCTCTATAGCACAATGGATAGTACACTAACTTCTAAAATGGAAAAAGAGTGGGACGCCTGGGTGGCTCAGTTGGTTAAGCGACTGCCTTCAGCTCAGGTCATGATCCCGGAGACCCGGGATCGAGCCCCACATCGGGCTGCCTGCTCGGCGGGAAGCCTGTTTCTCCCTCTCTCACTCCCCCTGCTTGTGTTCCCTCTCTGCCTGTGTTTCTCTCTGTCAAATAAATAAAATCTTTAAAAAAAAAATAAATAAAAATAAAATGGAAAAAGAGAACACATAAATATTTTATATATAACCACCTGCAAATCTCTCTCTATGTGTATCTCCACACGCGCGCACGCGCGCGCACACACACACACACCGCAGTTTTGGCAGTATAAGAAATAACCTGGAAAATATTGTTCTGCAACAGTTTGCTCTCTGAGAACTTGGCTCTCCCAGCAGCTTCCTATAAGGACTCCCACTGCATTTCCCTGTAAGGGGCCATTCAGTACAATTTCCTTTTGAGATTCAACTTTCCTGGCTCAAAATGGGACTGAGCTAAAGACTTGAGCCATCTACCTTCGCCGGTGCGAACCAACAGAACAGACGGTCCTCATTCTCACGGCCTGTCCAACCCCGTGTCCCCTGAGGCCCGAGGCCCTGTCTCTGGCCACAGAACAAAGCAGAGCAACCCCGGCAAGGCAGGCTCTGGGCCTCAGACACGTATGGCACTGCCCACGGCCGCAGAGGCAAGCATCGCCCAGGCCTGTCACCAAGGAAAGGGTGTGGCCACCGAGGCCAGCCACAACTAGAGCCCGTCCATGCCTTGAAACACTCCCAACTAGGCCTTGGTGGGACGAAGATAACACCCCTTATCTCTGGACTGTAGGCTACTCCGGCCCCCGGGGCTTCCGGGTCTGGGAGCTCCTTTCCCGAGTGGGAACAATGTCCCCGTGAGGACAGGGCAGGGCATCCACAGCACTACGGATCCGGAAGCACCGGGAGCGTCGGGGTGCTGAGCTCGCCTTCCCCCGTGTGGGCTCAGCGCGGACAGATCATCGGGAGTGGGCTCACCGGCGAGCTCGTGGCGCTTGCCCACCTGGCCCTGTTCCATCCCCACGGCCACAGGTGCCCCGGTCCTGAGGCAGGGCGGAGACGGCCCCCGGGGGCTGCGGCAGCGAGGTTACCTCAATCAACCAGGGCTTCAGCTTGTCGTCGATGATGATGTCGTACCCGTAGCACTCAAAGCAGTGTTTGTCGTTGTTCATCACCGGCTGCAAGACAGGAAGCGGCGGGTTGCTCGGTGGCCTCAGCAGGGCCCGCTGGCGCCACCGCCTCGGAGGACCCGGGCGGTCACTGCCAAGGCCGGCACCCCACCTCCACCCCCGGGGCTTCCCTCCATCCCTCCCGGGTCCTCCCCTCCCAGCTCAGACATGGAAACTTCCCTCAGCCGCGGAGGGGACGTCCCGCAGCAATCACAGGGGGTCTCTGGGCCTCACTCATCGGGGGCCTGATCCGAGCAGCGGCATCTCTGTCTGCCTGGGACCGTCCCGGGAGCGGAAGGAGGTCCAGCCCCGCAGCCCGCACACAGAGCTAAGGCCTGTGCAGCCTCTCATCACAAACAAACGGATGCTGTCCGCCAGGCTGCTGGGCCCGTCTCAGGCCCTTACGGATGTGGGGTGCCAGGTCATGAACCTCCATTCTCCATGACAAGAGTCAATCCGTTTACTGACAATTTGGGGATTTTCTTTTTAGTGTTCAATTTCACTTTATAAACAGTTCTCCAGGTACGTCAAAAGCCCTGCTAGCCACTCACAATGCAAAGTCCCAGGCCCAGTCCCTGCTGTCTGGGTCAAAACCAGTGGGAGGGCCCAGCAAGCAGCCACGTCCCGTGCGCCCGGGGCACCTCACAGTGAGTGAAGCACACAGACACAGCAGGGAGGCCTTTTTACACATTAGTGGGTGTGTAGGCTCTATCTGGAGCACTGGACTTAGAGCTGAAACTCCTGAGGGGCGCCTGGGTGGCTCAGTCATTAGGCGTCTGTTTTTGGCTCAAGTCATGATCCCGGAGTCCCAGGATAGAGCCCCGCATCGGGCTGCCTGCTCAGCGGGAAGCCTGCTTCTCCCTCTCTCACTCCCCCTGCTTGTTTTCCCTCTCTAGCTGTGTATCTCTCTCTGTCAAATAAATAAATAAAATCTAAAAATAAAAAATAAAAAAGAAACTCCTGAGGGGAGACAGGCCAGTCCAGCCTGAGCCACTGGAGGAAAACCAGGCAGGGAGTGAGGGAGAGGGTGCGATGGTTGAGAATCGGGGGGTCATTTTTCAGGGGAGTCAGGGGAACTGTATCTCTCCAGAGAGCTTGGGATGCTGCCACTGCCTACACCGCTACCCCAGCAGCCTCTGGAGGACAGGAAGTTGCTAACTCCCCCACGCCACCGTCTCCCAGTTCCGCAGAAAAGGCCTCGGGGGCTCTGAGACGCTGGGCATACACTCTCCACGGGATCTGCTGCCTACTCCCAGGCCAGGCCCAGCGCCCTTAGGTCCCATAGCCAGTGGGCCAGTCTGCTGGGAGCCCCCTTGGCAGGCCTGGGCCCCAACCCCTAACCCCATGCCAGCGGCCTGGATTTATTCCTTTCCCTTCCCTCAAAAATCGATGCCCACCTGCTTTGGAACAGTAAAACACGACACAAACAAAAACCACAAACCAGCCAACAAATAGCAGACTTGAGGCAGCAGAGAGGCGGGTGTCCGGATGTCCACAATGTCACAGGGGCGGGAGGCCTCTGGAAGCCCATCTCTGATGGCCCGCTCATGCCCAAGCATGCCTCCTCATCCACAGGCACAGAGGAGCTGCCGGGGACCCAGCGGGGCTCATCCGGCACCCGGCGTGCCCTGAGCAGCACCTAGCCCGAGGCTGGCCCCCTCCCCCACCGAAGCCTCGGCCTCTGGCAGACATGTGGACATGTGGGAGGTGAGCCCATAAAGACAAGCATTTGTGGCAAGAGAATAAGAACCCCCTGCCGCCCGCACCCCGCAGCTCTTGGCTCACGGGCCCTGCGCAGCACCCCTCCACCCGGCACTCACCGCCACGGCCTTCAGCGACTGCACGATGATCCAGTGGATCTCATCGAACAGCTTGCTGGTCACCTCCTTGCCGCGGGTGCTCTCCAGGTAGAGCCGCAGGTTGCTCACGGTCCACTTGCCCCCGTGGATGTGGTTGTAGTCTTCCTGGTGACAGGAAAGGGCACAGGGCCCCAGGCCATGCACCCTGAGGAATCTAGCACCTGCTTGTCACCCTAGAACGTGTGCCGCGGGGCCCCCGGTATGGGGATGTTTTATTTTTTATTTTTATTTTTATTAATATTTTATTTATTTGAAAGAACGAAAGCACGAGAAGGGGGGAGGGTCAGAGGGAGAAGCAGAGTCCCCGAAGCAGAGGGAGAACCAAAGTCCGATGTGGGACTCGATCCCGGGACTCCAGGATCATGATCCCAGCTGAAGACAGTTGCCCAACCCAGTAACCTCCGGTAGTCACGCTCATGGTCCGTAACCTCCCACAGTCCCGCTCCCGGCCCGTAACCTCACGGGCAGTAATTCACCCGGCAGTGCATGTTGTAGAATGCCACCAAGACCCCAAGTTCAAACCCAGACGCTCCTCCGGCAGAGACCCTCTCTGGCAGGCGCCGTTGGCTACAGGAGCAGCCCAGCCCAGGGTCCCTCAGTCCCTGGTCTATCCCGGGCGGCTCTGTGGGACTCCTGGCTCTAGATGCCTTGCACAGCTGTGGCCCAGCACGACCCTCCCTCAGCCCTGTCTGGATCCCCCCTGATGCTGCCCCAGCAGACCCCACGCACACTCATCTCTGCCTGCGAGTCTGCTCGCCGAGAAGGCACACGCTGGCACTGGCCACCAGGATCCAAGAGCACCACCCACGTGACTCTCTACCCAAAGCTCTCTTTTGGAGACAAAAAGCTCGAAAATCCTGAAGTATGTCAGGGGATCACGAGACCAGGTTTCATTTTCCTAGAAGTGGAAACTAAGGGGCGCCTGGATGGCTCAGTCGTTAAGCTCCTGCCTTCGGCTCAGGTGATAATCCCCGGAGTCCCAGGGTCGAGTCCCACATCGGGCTCCCTGCTCCGTGGAGAGACTGCTTCTCCCTCTGCCTCTGGCCCTCCACTCATACACTCTTTCTCTCTCACAAATAGATAAAAACAGCAAAAATAGATAAAATATTTAAAACAGTTCTAGAGGTATAAAGTATCCACGACAGAACACTGCCTGACACACATGTGGATATAAAAAGCAGGAAACATCTCTTGGTTTATGAGCTACGGGAACAGTATTTTATCACATTCATTTCAGAACACTTAATCAATCTGCAAACACTGCGCACGTCAGGATGCACGGCTGCTCTTCCCACCCCCTTCCCTGCTTGCTGGGCCCATCTGCCTTCTGCTGGGCTCCCCCCCACACTCCTGCACCCCCACCACAGCCCCAAGGCCTCCCTCGTCATCAGTCCTTTGCCATCTGCCTCCCCTGCCGGCCCTTGAACTTCTGAGGGCAGGGACGCCCCCTGGCAGTCTCTGGCCCAGGCACCGGGCTCTGCTCTGCACCCGGGGCCCCCGGGGGGATGCGCCCCATGGGCAGCTTGAACATTTCAGCGTCCGGTACAACACCTGTCCCTCGTACAAGTCTAAATGAGCGCCATGCGAGGCTGCTACTCGGTAATGAAACTTAGGTTTCTTAGAGTCAGCACTTTCTCACCTTAGCCAGCGAAGCATTTACAAATAGAACCCAGAGAAAGCACAGAGCCTTCTGGTACACCACAGAGATGCCAAGCTAACAGGCCTGTCCTCTGCTCTCTCTTTCCATGGATTTAAAAAAAAAATGGTTTCTGTTTCTCATTGATAAAATAGTGGCTCAGCAGACTGGTGTCCTGAGAAGGCCCATCGAATGGGGTCCTCCCGATTTCAGGGTGGCTCCCCAGAGCCCGCACTCCCCCGCCCCAGCGGCTTGGCAGGCCAGCCCGCTCAGGGACACGGCGTGGACTCAGGCTGGCACTATCATCTCCCAGCCCACACCCGCACCTCACTCATGTGCTACTAGGTGACGAAGGGCCTGGTGTCTCTGCTCAGCTTTCTGCACATGGCTGGCCGGTTTTGTGCTGTGTTCCGTGAGCGCTCATTTTCCTAAGTCTTATGAATAAGGTTCCGGCCCCGCCGTCCTTGCTCCTGGGCATCTGGGTACACCGTGGTACTCGCCAGGCTGCTCTCAGGGAAACGTGCTGGGCGGGGAGTCAGGGTCCTCTCCCCCAAGACTGGGGAGGCCATCATACTGGTGACCAGCAAGGAATGACCACAGCTTCTGTGGGCAGACGAGGCAGCCCAGGGAGGCTGGGGTGATCTGCCCAAGGGATGGACGGGGATAGACCCCAGGCTGGTCTGACCAAACCCTTCAGTAGATTGCTCCAAAAAAGCTTATTTTCTATCAACATTTACCCTCTTTCCATTAAAATTACATTTTAAAAAGGACCAAGGTACTCAAGGTTTCTAATCAAGCAAAAGCGAAACAGAATCTCCCATGAGAAATAAGACCTTCTGAACATTTCTGTTAGGACCAGGGTAAAGCCCGAAAGCTCACACGGAACCTACGATGTCCTGTGTCCCGGCCCTCACTGACCTCACCCGGTACCCCTCACTTTGCCACCCTTGCTCTGGGGGTCCCAGCCACCCTGGCCTGCTCACAGCCCCTGTGCTCCTTCCAGCCGCGGGGCCCGGCCCACGCTGTCCCCACGGCCCTAGTGCCTTTTCCTGGCCTAGGTAACCCCAACTCATGCTTTGGGTCTCCGCTCAAGCACCACTCCACTTCTGCACGGAGGGCTTTTCCAGCCCCCTGGACGAGGGGTCCTCTCATCCCAAGTGCTTCTAGTTGTGCATTCTCTGGCCTCAGTGCACACATCTCGGTTTGTGATTACACACTCCCCTGACAGACCCAGGCTCCCTGAGGAAGGACCAAGCCAGTTTCTGCCCTTCACGGTAGCCCGGGCACTCAGCAAGGGACCAACCCAGACAGGTGGTCAGCAAGTCACGCGTCCCCCTCCCACCACTCTCACGAGGGAGTGACATTACCTCCCTTTACAAGCGAGAAACACACACTAGGCTCGGACAGTCGAATTAACTTGCCCCAGGTTACGGGACCCGAAAGGCAGGACGTGACCCCAGGGCTTCATTTCTCCATCAGCCCCCCAACCCAAGGCTCTGCCAGGGCATCTGGAATTCCCTCCCCGTAGCCTCCTGGCCTCTCACTCAAATAGAAAGAAACCCACAAAAAGGGTCCTTCAGCTCGAGGGAAGGGATGCGCTTACCCCGTGTTTCTGAATGGCGACGTTGGTGAGGTGAACGAACATGTTGTCCAGCTCGCTGGTGCTCGGCGTGTACTTCACGGTGCAGAAGCGGCAGAACCCGAGCTTATACCTGCGTGCAAAGTGCGATTACATCAGCGTGCTGAGGAGGAGCATAGAGAAAATACAACACTTTGGGGGCGCCTGGGGGGCTCAGTCGATGAAGCGTCTGCCTTCAGCCCAGGTCATGATCTCAAGGTCCCGGGGGTCGGGCTCCCTGCTCAGCGGGGAGTCTGTTTCTCCCGCCCCCTCTGCCCCTTCCCCTGCTCGTGCGCTTTCTCTCTCTCAAACAAATAAAGCCTTAAAAATAGATGGATATTGGATAATTTGTTCCCTTAGAAGGTCCCCTTTTTTTGGTTTTAAGCCTCTAAAAGAGCTGCTTTTTTATTTTTTATGGTTCTATTTTTATAACCGTGGTACTAAGATATGACTCATCTGCCACAGAACTCCTCCCACAGCAGCTCAGAGGTTCTTGAGACCCTCAGAGTGGCGATGATCGCCACTCGATTTCCCGCGTTCGTTGCCCCAGAGAGAAGCCTGTGACCGCTGGCAGTCACTCCCCAAGCCAGGGCTGGGCCAACACGGATCTTCTTTCTGTCTCTGAGGAGTGGCGTGCTCGGGGCGGGCCCAGAGTCCCTTACATGTAACAGCGCAGCGGGCGGTACGTGGACACCAGAACGTACAGGCGCAGGTCGAACTTCCTCCCACCGATGAGCAGCGGGTTGTTGATGTAGAGAGAGATCACGTAGGCTTCCTTAGTAGACTGGGTCACAAACCTAAAGGCGTCAGAGAAGGTCAAAGTTAGACGCAAAGACCATAGGTTGGTAAGAAGCCCTCTGCTGCTCATTAAGGGAGAGGCCGGAGTGTTGGGGAGAAAACAGGGGGTCAGGTGGATCCGCGGAAGCCTGTGAGCCCCCGAGCCTGTGCCTGTCCCCCAGACGACAGTGCCAGTGGTCCCTGGAGACCACCAGGGACGTGCTCCCTGGGCCTGACCCGTGAGGGGGTCAGCAGTCTGCACTCAGACTTAAATACTCTCCATAAGGAGGTGACCCTGTCACTCCTGAGAACCCTGACAGTGAGCCACCAGCCCTCACTCTCCAGCATGTCCAAGCAGTCAGAACCCTCAGAGGCTGGGGGAGCCCCAGACAAAAAAACTGGTACCCTAAGTTCCAAGGAGCCCTCAAACCCCGGGCAGAGAGCTGACGTGACACTGCCTATTGTCACCGCCCTGATCGCACACACGCCCATGTGCCTCTCAAACGGGTTCGCCTGTTCCCTCCTCACCTTGCCCTGTGAGGGTGGCCCTACGCCATCCCCCGCTGAGCCGGATGAGGCCTGTGACAGTACTCAGACAGTAAGTGTAGACAGGGATTAGAAGCCACATACCCCGGGCCCGGATCTTAAGCAGCTGCTTTGCTGCCTCAGAAATACCAGGACTGAGTGGGTCTCACAGAAACTTCCAGAACAAAGAGCGGCCTACAAGGGTCCCTGCTCCTGGGACTGTATGCTGGTTCACACCCCACTTCCCTTGCAGCTTGCCTCAGGTGGGATCCTACAATCAATCACACGAGTGCAGCCACGGAACCCTGCCGTGGCCCCGTGTGGCAAATACCATACACCTACAGAAGCAAGCGAGGGGCCCCAGCCCTGGCCAAGACGGACAGGTGGCCGGGAACTCCTAACTCAGAAGCCTCCGGAATGGCAGGCCCTGCACTCACGAAGACGTCTTGCTGTCGCGGGACCACTTTTTGATCTGCGAGAGCTTGTTGATCAGAAAGATGCCCTTTCCCTGGGCTTTGCCACAAGGTTTCATGATCCAGGTGCTGGAGGGGCTTTTCCTGAACTCCTCCACGAACAGGTTGTAGTCGGCGGGCAGCATGTAGGTGACTGGAACAAAGTCTGAAAGGGGAACCAGAGGGGACAGCAGCGGTTAAGGAGCCCAATGAGGCCACGGGCAGGAACACACAGCCACTGCCTTTTCTGCGGCTGCTTCACGCCCCGCTCCAAGCCAGCATCGAAAGGACAAGCCCCTCGGCCGTTCAACTTAGGATAACCTTACCACCTCTGCGCAAAGCACTTCACCGAACCTTTAAACCCCACAGCCCCCTGTGGCCTAGGTCCTGTTAGCACTCCCATTTACCAGATGAGGAAACTGAGGCCCAGAGAGATGGGTTATCTAATTTTCCCGGGTATGTAGAGGGATTCTGAAACTATGCGACAGGCCAGCTTTTACAACCAGACCAAACAGGGACACACCTCTCTCTCTGGGGACCTCCAGATGCAGTGATGAGCTTGCCTGTATTACAAAATGCAGCTTGCTGCTCGGGGCAGGCCTCCCTCCATCTGCACACTGAGGATGTGTGCTCCCCATGGGCACCACATTCCCAAGGCGCTCCCAGAAACTCAGATCTGAACATGAGCCCCTGCGCTGCCATTCTGGAGACACGGAATGAAAGAGGTGCCCAGCCCAGCCAGCAAAGGCATGTCCCTGTCTCGGTACCTAGTCTCACTAGGGAACTCAGGGATTTGTTTGAAACACGGGGCCAGCAAAAAAGGCACAAACCCAGATAGAGATATTTCCCATTTTCGTCTTTTTCTGCTAGTGGACTCCCTTCCTTCTCCAGCTCTTTCCTGTATCTTTTAATATTCTTCACCATCAGATCCTTCCGGGTCAGTTCATAGTGGTTCGGAAAATGGTTGACTATTTGATCGTCGGAGAGCCGATAGCCAGTTTCAACACTAAAAACGTTTCGGATGGTTTGCACACTCATCCTGAGAGGGAAGAACAGAAGGGGCATGCGGGGCACAAGCTCAGAGCGGATCCAGGTGGGGGCAGTTCTCATCAAAGTTGATGACCGCTCCCCCCATCCCCAGCACCGGGGCTGGGAGAACGCCCGGCCCAGTGCCGCACAGGGTGGTGTCCAGGGACCGGCTGGGCCCGGAGCCGTTGGGGGGCAAGGGATGTTCTGAGTCCCCACAGTGGACAGTTTCACTCCCCAGCATAAAGGAGAGGCTCCTAAATGCTTATCAACCCAGTCCCATGGATTGTGGACACCAACCCAACGAAAGGACCTCCTCTAGACTCTGAAATCAAGAACAATCATTCACACAGTATTTTCACCCAATGTCAAGAAGGATAGGGACCATTTCAAATCAGAATCACAGGGCGATTTGAGGCCTGGGTCAGTACTTCCTATTCGTGCAGAGACCTCCAGTGGGCCAGCACTCGAGTGAAATGAGGAAGGATGAAAGACAAAGGCATTCTTTCGAATCCTCTAAGATGGGGGTCTCCCTGCCACCCTCTCTGCCCTCCTAGCCCCAGAGAGAAGCGGGAGGGAGCAGGGAGGACAGGAGCCACGGCCAAAGGAAAGCTGGGCTGTCTGCGGCTTGTCGCTCCCCGCAAACCAAAGCACCCACCCCGGGCACCAAATCCAAGGGCTTCGAGCACCCAAAGGGTTTCTTGTGATTCTATGATCATGGGAATATTGGGAGTTTTAAAACGTTTTATGAAGGAAGAGCCTGACCACATGCCAAAGCAGAGAGAGCTCCATTCCCGGGGCCGGCGTCCAGACTGATCGCACCCCACCGACGCCCCACAGCACCAACTTATTTGGGAGTGATTTCCAGATGCAGGCATCCCACCCAAAATATTCCAGTCAGAATCTCTAATCGCTAAGGACTTTTTTTATATCATACGATATCGTACTTTATACTCTCATCACAACTAAAAAAAAAAAAAAGTAGTCACTTCTGGTATCATCAAATACTAATCCGTGCTTACATTTCTCTAGTCGTCTGATAAATATTTACAGCTTGTGCAAAGCAGGGCCAGGCCTTCTGATGAGCTGTTCTTTCTCCCATGGCTCTTTCAATCTGTCTTCTCCCTCCTTTTTTCCTATGCTATTTATTTTTGAAGACCATGGGTCACCCGTCCTCCAGGGGTCCTCCAGGAGTCCTCACGTTTCTTACTTAGCATGGCCATGCTGGTGTCCCCCCCCACACGTTCTCCATAAATCAGGAGTCAGACTGCAAGGCCTGGGGGGCTGCAGGTCGATTTGGGGACACATGTACAGCCAGACCAGCCACACTTATGCTCATCAGCCCTGGGGTTCAGTGCCTCACGCACAGGGCAGGCCCAGACCCTTACGTCATTAAGGAAGGCGAAATGGGTATATTTCTATGCGGTCATCTCTCCTTTGCATATTGGCAGGAGTTCTTCTACAAGGAGAAGTTTCCTTTCTTTTTTTTTTTTTTTTTTTTTTATAAATTTCCTTTCATAGGGGCGCCTGGGTGGCTCAGTTGGTTGGGCAGCTGCCTTCGGCTCAGGTCATGATCCTGGAGACCCGGGATCAAGTCCCGCATCGGGCTCCCTGCTCCGCGGGAGGCCTGCTTCTCCCTCTCTCACTCCCCCTGCTTGTGTTCCCTCTCTGGCTGTGCTTCTCTCTGTCAAATACATAAAATCTTTAAATAAATAAATAAATAAATAAATAAATAAATAAATAAATTTCCTTTCATCAATTTGAATACTCAAAACATAACTCATACAGGAAAGACTAATGAAATGCTTGATTCTTTCCCTTTACTTATTAATTTGCAAACTACTAAGCTGGTTCCCTGCCATCCCAGGTCAGGTGATGGGAGATGTATTCTGGGTATCCAACACCGCAAAGCAAATGGCCCATGTTAGCAACTTAAGACAACCACCACTGACTCCGAGCTTATGGTTTTGGGGATCAAGACTTGGGGCGGGGGACGCGTGGATGGGTCAGTCGTTAAGTGTCAACCTTCAACTCAGGTCATGATCCCAGGGTCCTGGAATGGAGACCTGCATCGGGCTCCCTGCTCGGCGGGAAGCCTGTTTCTCCCTCTCCCGCTCCCCCTGCTTATGTCCCCTCTCTTGCTGTCTCTCTGCCAAATAAACAAATAAATAAAATCTTAAAAAAAAAAAAAAAAGACTTGGGGCAGGGCTCAGCAGAGCGTGCTTCTGCTCCCTGTGGCCCTGACTGTGGCCCTGACTGGGGTCACCGGGGAATACTCAGGGGTATTCGTGTATGATCCGACCTGGAGGGTCCAAGAAGGCTTCGCTCACGTGTCTCGCACCTTGACAGGCATGGCTGGAGGGACAGGCACGGCTGCTACCACCACACATGAGCCCCATACACGGTTTCTCCAGCAAGATGGTCCCAGTAGTCAGGCTTCTCACGTGGCGGCTTGAGGCTCCCGCAGAGAGTTCCCATCAAGGAAGGGAAGCTGCTAGTTTCTTAAGGCCGGGGCCCAGACATGTCTCGCTTTGGCCAAACATGTGGTGGAAGCGATGCTGTGCCATTTGGAGACCAGCCCTGAAAGGCCTACAGAGCTTTCACCCTCCCTCCTGGCCCCTCGCCACGGTGGGAGAGCAAGCCCACGCTCGCCGGCCGCAGGGATGGGAGAGCTTTGTGGAGAGAAGCCGCTGTGGTCCTGGCCCAGGGCAGCCCAGAGCAGACAAGCCCCAGCTGACCACCCCCCACCCGGGGACAGCAGATGCAGGGGGAGCCCAGGCAGAATCAGCTCCCAAAATACCACCGAGCCAAACCTATAAATGCATGTGCTATAAAACAGTTGTTTCGAGCCCAAAGTTTTGTGCTCTCTGTTACATGCCATCAGTTTGGCCATCAGATGGGTCACACACACACTCTAGGACAGCCATGGCTTTCGGGCTTCACGTTGTTCCTACTGCCTGACTATATAAGCTGTGATCACATTTTCTTCATATTTATTGTTACACAATATTCCAGACTGCTTTAGAACTGCCACTTGCTTTAATGGCTACACCATAATCCTGGGCGCAGCCACCCAGGAGCCCCTACAAAACACTCTTATTCAGCCTTTCTTTCAGAGCTCCTCTGGAAGCAGGGTTCTGGGTATATCATTTCATTCTGCCTTAGAGAGAAGTATAAGCATGGTGCCAGACTACACATGGGGGCTGCATTTCCCTATAAATGCTCTCTCTACTGGCTTTCCATGCTTGCCAAGGGAAACTGGGGTTTGGTTTAAAATACAAGTACCTTAAACTGCTACGGGAGCAAAGAAAGGGTCATCCCAGGGCACCTGGGTGGTTCAGTTGGCTAAGCGTCTGCCTTCTGCCTTCAGCTCAGGTCATGATCTCAAGATCCTAGGATCGAGCCCCACATCGGGCTCCCTGCTCAGAGGGGCTTCTGCTTCTCCCTCTCTCACTCCCCCTGCTTGTGTTCCCTCTTTCACTGTACCTCCGTCAAATAAATAAATAAAATCTTTAAAAAAAAAAAAAAAAGGAGGGGCGCCTGGGTGGCTCAGTTGGTTGAGCGACTGCCTTTGGCTCGGGTCATGATCCCGGGGTCCCGGGATCGAGCCCCACATCGGGCTCCCTGCTTGGCGGGAAGCCTGCTTCTCCCTCTCTCACTCCCCCTGCTTGTGTTCCCTCTCTGGCTGTGTTTCTCTCTGTCAAATAAATAAAATCTTTAAAAAAAAAAAAAAAAGGAAAAGAAAAAAGAAAGAAAGGGTCATCCTCCAGTCCCAGCGCCAGGCTCTGGGATGCTTGGGTAAGCCAGACAAGGTCCTCCCGGTCATGAGGCTCGCAATCCCGTGGAGAGAGGGCACAGGCGGGGAAATCGCATTCAGGGCATGACACCAGGGAAAGCAGGCAGGGGTCTGGAGAGGCATGGGCAGCTTCCGGGACAGGCAGCTCGTGCACTGGGGCATGAAGGACAGTGATGGCACAGGCTTCCGGAGCATCCATCACAGCCCATGCTCTGTGCTTTACTGACTCATTCCAACTTCCAACAATCTGATTCACAAAGAAAGGTCAAGTCCTTTGCGAATGGCCACACAGACAGCCCTGGGGGATCCAGGCAGGGAAACCAGGCTCGACCTGGCTCGCACCGCCCCTCTCAAGGCTGGCCTGAGGCGGCAGAAAGCACAGCCTTTACAAAGGTGCAGAAGCAAGAACTTTCCAGTAGGTCAACAGGGAAAAACATGCCAACTGCTGCACTGGGTGTGAGAGAGAAGGAAGCGGCTGCAAAGAGGCCGAGGAGCATCTCTGGAGGCTACAGGGGTGTGGTCTCAGGGAGGGCAGACATGCCGGGTGAAAAAGCCTCCAGGGGGCGCCTGCGGGGCTCACTGGGTTGAGTGGCTGCCTTCAGCTCAGGTCGAGATCTCAGGGTCCAGGGATCAAGTCCTGTATCAGCTCCCTGCTCAGGGGGGAGCCCACTTCTCCCTCTTGCCTGCTGCTCCCCCTGCTTGTGCGCTCTGACAAATAAATTAAATCTTTTTTTAAAAAAGCCTCCAGAGACCCACCAGCTCCCCCTTCCTCAAAGATTCACCCAGTGCTCCAGGGGCAGGAGCCAAAGGGCTGGGAGTGGCAGAGGCTCCCAGGGCAGGCTGTTCCAGCGGCATACAACCCTGCCAGAGGGCGGAGGCTGCCTGGAGGCAGGGAGCAGCCCAGCCCTGGACGAGGGAGGACACAAGACCTCACCCCATGAAGAGGGAGGGGGAAGGGGGTAGGGCCAGGAGTCTAGGACAGCCCCCGTGTTTCCCGTTGGGTGGAGCACCGCCAGGGAGTCAGTGCCAAAGGAACCTTCCTCCCTGTTCCTCCCTGTTCCTCGAATCACTCGCCTTCCAGCGGCCGTTAAGCAATCCCTCCAGCACCCCTTGCCGTGAGAGGAAGCGAAGGCAGGCTGCTTCACAGCCTCCTTCCCCAGCACCAGGCAAAGGCACTGACTAAGAACGACGGCCAGAGGGGGACTGGCTTCCCACCCAGACCCCGGCCGTCTTAACCATGCCGCTGTGCAGCAACGTCCCGGGACTTCTGCCACCAGGCTGCCAAGCGTGAGTGCAGGAACGTGGACGAGCCAAGGCCTTTCCGGTCGAGTGTTCCTACGGAGCCCTGGGAGGTAAGATGTGTAATGGGAGGCACCCCTCGAGCACACAGCCCGCACCAGGCCTCCCAGCATTCACAAGACTGATGCGCAGGCCTCGGAAAAACAATCAAATCCTGCTTTCTCTACTTACCAGTAAAAGTTCCAATCTTCATTTTCCGTCACTTGGATCCAGCCTCTCTTTTCAAAGTTATTTATCAGCACTGACTTCTCGATATCAGTGACCCATTTCACTTTTCCAGCCATAATCCTGGAAGAGGTCAACATGTTAGAGCTTGGAAATGTCAACAGCAAGACATGCCAAGCTCTACCTGCCCGGGCCGTGGTTCTCAGCCACCTGGCGGAGACACCTGGCCCTGTTTTTCACTGTTACAGCTTGGGGCAGCGGTGCCTCTGGCATCACGTGAGTAGAGGCCACGATGCTGCCTGACACCCCACGGTATAGGGGACGCCGCCCCACAGCGTCACCCAGGCCAAAATGTCAACTGTGCCAAGACTAAGAAATCCGGGCCCACTTGGGGGAACGCAGCAATCAAACAGTCACCACCCAGGATGGGCGTTGCCGTGGCGACAGGAGCCACCAGGCAGAGGCAGCACCTGGGCTGTGAGACCCGAAGCAAGGCAAGAGGTGCCCCAGGCAGGGTGGCTAGGGAAGACTGCCCTCAGCAGGGGGCCCTGGAACTGGCTTCCGAAGGGTGGGAGGGAGCCTATCCCAACAAGAGCACCTCCCACCCAGTCCTCTGCTGCCACATCCCTGCCTCCTCCCCTGCCCCGCTCCAGTTCACTCCCTGTAAGTGTAGATGATCTTTAAATGTTTATCTAACCACAACAGTCCTGTTATCTAGCCTCCGTGGCTCCCCAGTGCACTTAAGATACACAGGCCCTTAGCCCTCACCTGCTTCTCCTTCACCTTCTGTGTTCTCGCCACACTGGACTTCTCTGCCCACGCTCTGCCTCAGGGCCTTGGCACATGCTAGGTGTCCGTGCCCATGGCACTCCCCCTCCCTCTCTGCCTGGCGAAGTTGCTGCCCACTCATCTGCCAGCAGAAATGAATGTCACTTCCTCCCCAAAGCCTCCCTGACTCCAGACCTGGCAGCCACTCAGTATTCCTGCATTTCTGTCCCTGCCACAGGACAGGGAGCTGGCTTTCTTCTTCGTGGCTTTGGGCCCAGGGCCTAGCACTGCACCTGGCATGTGACAGATGCCCCACTCAGACCGGCCGACTATGGCCCCAGGCCTGTCAGCACCACTGTGTGACTTGGGGAAAGTTAAAATATGGGGACCTAGGTCTGCCTTGCCTTGGGAAAGGGAGAGGGAAGACAATCCCCATGGAGCTTTCACACAAAATCAGCTCCCTGCCTCCTCACCCTGCCCAGCAACGGTGGTGTCGCAGAGGCCCAGTTCTGAAACTCACAAGCTGTGTGGCTCTGGGCAAGTTACTTAACCTCTCTGAACCTTTGTTTCCTTCTCTGCACAACAGTAGGTACCCCTCTCACAGGGTTACAGTGAGGATTAAATGAGTGCACAGTGAGAACAGGGCCCGGCGTGCAGGAAGCACTCAGGGGATGCCTGGGATTACTGTTGCCATCATCCCCACTTTATGGATCCAGAAACTGAGGCTCAGCTTATAAGAGCCCCTGTAAGAATCAGACTGAAGGGAGTCATAGAGCCCGGACTTGAGCCCAGGGTGACTCTACTCTGACATGCCACCTCTTCTCCCACAGTCCGCTTCCCCTCTCCGAACCCGGCCTTCATCAGGAGGATGCCCACGGCCACGGGGTCAAGGTAAGGAATACATGGAACTGCACTCTGCAAAACGAGAAGCTGCCCTCTGACAACATGAGGCCGTTAATGTGGGAAGTCAGCAGCCGGATGCTGGCAGAGGCAGCACAGGGCCGGAATCCCGACGCACTGTTACCCCACACCCCGCCCTGGCAAACCCCAGCCGGTGCCCTCAGCCCCCATAGCCCAGCAGCCCTGCCCAATCCTGCTCCAACTCTGCCCCCTTGAGTCCAGCAGCAGGACTGCGGGGGCAGAACCACGCCCGGAGCAGGCAACGCCCACCCCCCCATCCCACCCCCATCTCAGTGCCCCTCCACCTGGCACGGTGACCCAGCAGGGGCACGGATGGGGCCGTGCTTGAACAGTCAGAAAACGCTTCCTGGGTATGATCCCCAAACCCCAGAAGGCAGGCAGAGCAGATGTTCTCATCCTCCCTTTACAGAGCAGGGCACAGAGCCTCGGAGGTGGTTTCCTTGCTGTCACCCCCCACCCCCCAACTTCCGCCATCTGGGACCACGGGCGCTGAGGAAAACCAGCCTCTCAAGCCGGACCCACCATAGGGACTCCTGGAGCCAACTGACACGGTCAGGTTCACGTCCGCTTCAGGGCCGGCTGCTTGGGGTTCTTACCTAAAACAAAACGAACACACAGGCCAAATGTGCAGAGCCCAGGACCAAGAGACGGTCTGTGACCGCAGCAAAACTGCGTCTTCTGGTGAACAAGAACATGTCAAAGATGCCTCGAGGGTTTTTTCTTATTGTGATACATATTTCTGAATTCTCTTGCTTTTTGACTCCCAGGGGATTTTCTGGGCCGCCCTGCCACTCCTTCACTTCACACACCCAGTGTATGGGCCCGACAGCCATGTCCTTCCCGGTCCACGGGGCTCTGGCGCTCCGCTGATCATAAAGCTGTACTTTAAAGGCCACCTCCTCCAGGGAGCCATTCCCATCGCCTTTTCCCTCCACTGAACTTTCTGTAGAGCTCTCCTGCCATCTTTGTTGGCGCACAGAACTTTCTACCTTTCGTTTCTCTTCTTTGCCTACTCTCCTTCTATAAGTGTGCGAGCTGAGGACTCTTAGTCGCCTGCTTCCTTCTCATCTCCGATTCTTTCTAGACTTAGGTGTGTGCATTTACAACAATGCTCAAAGTCCACGTGGCTTGCCTCACTGTGCCCGGCCCGCTGGCACACGGGGCACAGTGCCTACTCCTCACGAAAGTGAGGGAACAGACACATATCCAAGGATCAGTCCTTTGAATCTAACTCTCTGCCTTTAAGAGTCACTTCCCTGTAAATGTTATGGGTTGGAACTGTATCCCCAAAAATGATAGGCTGAGGGGTGCCTGGCTGACTCAGTCGGTAGAGCACGTGAGTCTTGATCTTACGGTTGTGAGTTCAAATCCTACCCTGGGTACACAGAGTACTTAAAAAAAAAAAAGGAAATCTGTATGCAGGGACACACAGACACACAGGGAAGATGGTCATGTGAACATGAAGGTAGCGATGAGAGCTATGTAGCCACAAGCCAAGAAAAGTCTGGGTCCACCACAAGCTGAAGGAGACCAGAAATACTCTCTAGATTCTTCAGAGAGAGCACGGCTCTGCCAACACCTTGATTTCAGACTTCTGGCCTCACTCAGCCACTCACTTCATGGCATTTTCAAAGTACAGCCCTAAGAAACTAATACGAGATACAGCCATCCTAGACACTAGAAGAAAAGGAAGAAATTTACACTTAAAAAGTTTTAAATATGTATGTGGGAGACAGCCCAGTAAAGTGATGTGCAAAAAGACCAAACAGTTATTTATGGTTAAAAAAGGAAGAAAAATGGGACGCCTGGGTGGCTCAGTTGGGTGGACAACTGCCTTCCGCTCGGGTCATGATCCCGGAGACCTGGGATCCAGTCCCGCATCAGGCTCCCTGCTCAGCGGGAAGCCTGCTTCTCCCTCTCTCACTCCCCCCGCTTGTGTTCCCTCTCTAGCTGTGTTTCTCTCTGTCAAATAAATAAAATCTTAAAAAAAAAAAAAAAAAGGAAGAAAAAGAAAGAAACGAACTAAGGCCACCTCTCCTTTAGAGAGACACAGGACCTCTTTCCAGAAATGCACCAAACCAGCATGACCACCACTGGGAACCAATGACAAGGCAGCCTCGGCAGAGCCAAAGGAGCGACAGCAGGCCCCCTGCACCCAAAGCTTGGAGACTCGGCATATTTCCCGTGCTCACATGTCCACGGGGACTCGTGAGTTTTCTTGGGGCCCCCATTTCCCGCATGAAGAAATGGGGATGAGAGCCGCAGGGCCCTGGGAGGACGGCTGAGACTATTGCGAGGTCAGGCAGGTGGGGTCGTGCTACACCACAGTCCACGGGGTTTGAAATGAGTGCACAAGCTTCCCCTGAAGGTTCCTGAAGCGCTCCCCGACTCAGCCCTGCACGCTCCCCCACTGCAGCCCCTACTCAGAGTGGGCCTGCCGGGCTCCTGGCCAGGTGCTGCAGGTCAGCCCCGTGTTCACTGAGGAAGTAATTCCACCTTTGTATTATCACCCAAAACAACAGCTACGACTTCTAGGAAGCGCTAGGATCCGTGGGGCTCAGGGCCGGGCACTTTGTGCGTACTCTTCTCTACTACATACATGCTTTGGGCTCACAGCCGCCGGAGGGCTGGTATTCATCCTCCCCATCTACACATGGAGAAAGTGGGGCTCAAAGAGTAACAGGCACAGCGCCGCCGACTGCAGCCTGTGGCCGCCCACACTGCCTCCCTTCCCCCACTGTCAACTGTCCCTTTACCCCAAGGCCAGCGGTGGGCGGACAGGTCTCTGTCCCCCAGCACCCAGCCAGGGCCAGCACAGTCAGGGGGCCCAGAAAAGGTCTGCAGAACAAAGGAATCGGCTGGCCTCTCCCCACAGCACAGAAGCCAGAACTGACTCCTTCCCAATCCTAGGAGATACTAAGCCCCTTCCCTTAGAAAAATCAATAAAGAAATACCGGATGTCAGATGGTTCCCCTGTTACTTCCTCCTATGACAGGGAAAAAAATAAGTGAAGTTAGCAGGACCATGTAGATGAACTTGGTAGGCAGCCAGTCTGGTGGGGTTCACGTTAGCCATTCGCTCAGCTACTTTCAAAACTGAGCATCATAGGAAGGGATAAAGACATGGTACATATATGCAACGGAATGATTCCTCAGCCACCGGAAAGAATGAAACCTTACAATCTGCAACAACATAGAAGGAACCAGAGGGTGTGATGCCGAGCAAAAGTCACAGAAGAACAAACACCATCTGATCTCACTCATATGCGGAATTTAAGAAACCAAACAGGTGAAGGACGACGACAACAAGGACGGCGAACACAGGTGCTGGAGGGAGGTGGGGGCTGGGCTAGATGGGTGATGAGGATGAAGGAGGGCACTTGCGATGGGCACCAGGTGTTCTGTGTACTGAGGAACCCCTGACTTCTACTCCTGAACCCGGTATCGCACCCTATGTTAGCCAACTAGAATTTAAATAAAAATTTGAAAAAAAAATTAAAAAACCAAAACTCAGCGTCATAAAATCTAATCCAGAGAAACAGAGTTGGCTGTGCACTGCTCTTCGTGCTGACTGTGCTCGAACCCAGTGGGCTGCCACCACCAGAGGCACGTAAGCCGGGGGTGGGGGGGGGGTCTCAAAGCAGGCAGTGGGCTCTGTGATCAGAAGGCAATGTGGGTCCCCTCTCCCGGGGCTGTGGGCAGGACCTTCATAAGCTTAAGAAAGGTTTCCATGGGGCGCCTGGGTGGCTCAGTTGGTTAAGCAACTGCCTTCGGCTCAGGTCATGATCCCGGAGACCCGGGATCGAGTCCCACATCGGGCTCCCTGCTCTCCCTCTCACTCCGCCTGCTTGTGTTCCTCTCCCGCTGTGTTTCTCGCTGTCAAATAAATAAAATCTTAAAAAAAAAAAAAAGAAAGGTTTCCATGGGGACGGCCCTAGGTTGTCTGAGCTTGGACAGCCTAACCCACCCACGTGGCAGGGACGGCCACTCTGCGCCCGGACCTGGACAGGGGCGCGTGCAGTCTTGATCCAGGGGGGCAGGAGAGTCATTTCACAAGCTAGAAGCCCCAGCAACAACATGTCTTAACAATCCAACAAAGCTCAACTGTGGTGCTGAGGAGGAGGTGACTATTAATTCATCCAGCAGCAAAGTGTGCCAGCTCTACTCCAGAAGATTCCAGATTTGTGCCTCTGCCCAGCGTCCCCGTGATCCCAGACGACCACAGCAGGCTCCACTGGTTTCCTTAGCACCATCTCCGCATGGCACCCGTTCTCCGCCTAGCACCCGTTCTCCGCCTAGCACCCGTTCTCGGCCTAGCAGCAGACTGACCCTCACACACACACAAAGCACATAATGTCACCCCGCTCATAGCCTCCGGGAGCTTCTATTACCCCCAGAATACAACCATTAGCATGGCCCAGCCCTACAGACTGTTAGACCTGCAGGCAAGAGAAAACAGTAAACACCCCCAGAGTTCCACAGTTTTTCCAGGGACCTGAATTAGGAGATTTGGAGTTTAGCAGATTTCCACGGAATGAGGGAACATCTCAGGGAATATCCGTACCCATAACCCCAGGAGGATAGAACTTTGCCAAAAAGCCTTTCATTTCCTGGAGTTATGACTACTCCCTGACAAAATCCAGGCCAACATTTCGGGAGAAACAGCAAGTAGAAGGAAGAAGTTACACATTCACAGAGTGAACCCACTTTTCTGGGTCCAGTCATAAGAAAACAGGAGGCTCTCTGTCCCCATACATACAACCCCACTTTGGTCACTATCAGTTTCAACAAAGTCCCAGCTAAATCAGGATTCTAGGGCTTTTCGATTCCTTTCCAGCAGGTCTTCCTTGAAAAGGAAAAAGTACTATCTTTAAAGAAAATAATAAATAATAGTGTAAATGACGACTCCTGACCGCGCCTTCCTGGGAGACCGTGCAACGCTCTACAGCCACTAGCAGTGCTTGTTTACTTAGTTTAGTAAGACGGATTTAGCAGAGCAAGACCAACCTTTTTGTAACTGCCAGAAACCAGCACTGAAATGTGCTCAGGAAATATTTTCGTGAACAAAGAACCTCTCTGCAAACCGTAACCTGCTTACAACAATAAGATACTTTCATTTCCAGAACGAGTCCCCTGTAACGTCGTCCCCCCCCCCCCCCCCCCCCCCCCCCCCTCCCCCCCCCCCCCCCCCCCCCCCCCGCTCCTCCGCTACCTCCGCCTCCCACCCCCTTGGACAAACAGGGAGGAGAAACGCCCAGGTCCAATCCCGCAGAGAAGGGCCAGCAGGGCGGGGGACACGAATCTGTCTCCTAACCAGAACTGTCGCCACAGGCACACCGCACCCCGCAAAAGATGCCAGGAGAAATACAGACTGCAAATGAATGGGAAAAGCCTAGGAACGACGAAACTCTGGGATAACCAATATAATCAGAATGCAATCACAACGAGCGGGCAGCACAGGAAAAGTCACAGGAACTCGGAGGAAAAGCAGGGGCACAGTAGCCAGCGCTGGCTTCCGGGAGGACTGGGGTCCGCCAAGCTGCACCTAAAAAAACCACACGGTCGTGGCTGCATAGACTTGGGTGCTCAGACTCGCTCGCGCATGCGCACTCGCCCACCCCGGACCGACCACACCCTCGTCCGGGGAGGCGGCCTCGGCGGCCGGGCCTCACCTGTGGGCGCAGAGCGCGGAGCAGCGCGGAGCAGGGCGGCCCCGCGCCGCGCCCCGGCCCCGCCTCCAGCCCCACTCCAGCCCCACTCCCGGCCGGGCAGGAAGACGCCACCCGCAGTCCCGCGGACCCGCCCGGGGCGCGCCGCGCTGTACTTCCGGGTCGGCGCTCTGGCAACCGAAGACGCGGCCGCGGGCGCCGCGACTGCTTCCGGGGTCACATTGTCCCTGCTTGTTACTAGGTCCCCCGCTCACCGGATGCACGTCCTAGAAGGAGCTGACCGTCCATCTCCGGGAGGCTCGCAGCCTTCAAGATCCAGAAATAAGGGGCGCCTGGGTGGCTCAGTTGGTTGGGCAACTGCCTTCCGCTCGGGTCATGATCTCGGAGACCGGGAATCGAGTCCCACATCGGGCTCCCTGCTCGGCGGGAAGCCTGCTTCTCCCTCTCTCACTCCCCCTGCTTGTGCTCCCTCTCTGGCTGTGTTTCCCTCTGTCAAATAAATAAAATCTTAAAAAAAAAAAAAAAAAAAGGCAGGTGGCTTGGGTTGCTTAGTTGGTAAGGTGACTGCCTTTGGCTGGGGTCCTGATCCCAGGGTCTTGAGATGGAGCCCCGCATCAAGTCCCCCATCAGGCTCCTGCTAAAAAAAACAAATAAAATCTGATGCCTGGGTGGTTCAGTGGGTTAAAGCCTCTGCCTTTGGCTCAAGTCTTGATCTCAGGGCCCTGGGATCTGGCTCTGTGCTGGGCGGGGAGCCTGCTTCCTCCTCTCTCTGCCTGCCTCTCTACCTTGTGATCTCTCTCTCTCTATCAAATAAATGAATAAAATCTTTACTAAATAAATAAATAAAATCTTTAAAAAAGGGGGGGCACCTGGTATAGCACATAGTAGTTGCTCAAATTGTTGAAGTAATTCAAAATAAAAGAGCATATATTCTACATGTTCGTTAACCACAAAAGTGCACTTAGGAGCAGCAGCATGAGAGGGGAGAAACAGAATTTTACATCCCTGCTGTGATACATTCTAGCTGTTTGGGCATCCGCACACCCCAGCCTCTCAATTACAGTTTCTTCCCAGAGAAATGGGAGTAATGATCTCTGTCTCTCAGGAGTAGAAAAGATTTTAAATTCCTGGTGGCTAGCACCTAGGAAGGTGTATATTTTACCCCGTCCAGTGCTTGCGTAGCATATGTGCCATTCCAAAGAAGGTTGCCAGCAGCCAAAATACCAGAAGGTTTGGTGACACCCAGTGCCCAGAGACCAACCCATGGGGAAGTGCAAATAGTTTTTAAAAAGGGGGCGGGGGGTTATGACCAATGTGAAGAAGTAACTGGGAGCCAGGTAGCCCCAGGAGGAAGAAACAGGAAATGCAGATGCTTGGTGCTAATCTAATCTTGTAAATCTAGTTTAAGAAGTCATCAAGGGGGGGTGCCTGGGTGGCTCAGTTGGTTGGGCGGCTGCCTTAGGCTCCGGTCATGATCCTGGAGACCCAGGATCAAGCCCCACATCGGGCTCCCTGCTGGGCGGGAAGCCTGCTTCTCCCTCTCTCACTCCCCCTGCTTGTGTTCCTTCTCTGACTGTGTTTCTCTCTGTCAAATAAATAAAATATTAAAAAAAAAAAAAAGAAGTCATCAAGGGCTTTCCGTTGCATCAAGATGAAAACCAGACTTCTTAGCGTTTTTACTTTTAAAGTAGTTAAAATCTGTTAACCTTTTTCCAGTTTAGCATCTCAGTTGTGCTTAGAAAGTCCCCTCCTCTCAAGTTATGAAAACATAACTAACAAGAGACCAAAAAGAAAATCAACCAACCAAATTAAGTAATAAATTGAAAATGTATGCATCATATATGACAAAGCATTTGTTAATATCCACAATATACAAAGAGTTTGCACAAATCAATAAGAAATATCTTTTAGGGGGCGCATGGGTGGCTCAGTTGGTTAAGCAACTGCCTTCAGCTCAGGTCATGATCCTGGAGACCCAGGATCGAGCTCCACATCGGGCTCTCTGCTCAGCCGGAAGCCTGAGGTGGCTTTTAGGGTGCCTGGGTGACTCAGTGGGTTAAAGCCTCTGCCTTTGGCTCAGGTCATGATCTCAGGGTCCTGGGATTGCAGGCTCTCTGCTCAGCAGGGAGCCTGCTTCCCCCTCTCTCTCTGCCCACCTCTCTGCCTGCTTGTGATCTCTCTGTCAAATAAATAAATAAAATAAAATATCTTTAAAAAAAAAGGAAATATCTTTTAATTTGGAGGAAGAGATGGAACCACAAATCATATAGCAAAATGTAAACAAAAATGTTAAATAAAAATGTGGAAAGATACCACATCACTAAAACTTAATGATACTGAAATTTGCAATGACATGTTTTTTGGGGTTTTTTTTTTTGTTTTAAGATTTTATTTACTGGGGCACCTGGGTTACTCAATCGTTGAGTGTCTGCCTTTGACTGGGGTCATGGTCCCAGGGTCCTAGGATCGAGCCCCATGTTGGGCTCCCTACTTGGCAGGAAACCAGCTTTTCCTTCTCCCACTCCCCTGCTTGTGTTCCCTCTCGATGTCTGTCTGTTTCTTTCTCTCTCACTCTCTCTGTCAGATAAATAAATGAAATCTTTTAAAAAAAATTTAAGCTTTTGTTTACTTATTTGAGAGAGAGAGAACGAGTAGGTTGAGGGACAGAGGGAGAGAGAGAAGCAGGCTCCTCACTGAGAAGGGAGACCAGGTGGGGCTGGATCTCGGGACCCTGGGATCATGACCTGAGCTAAACAAAGGCAGACTCTTAACTGATGAGGCAACCAGGCACCCCTTAATGAGGTGGTTTTTGCTGACTGAATTGGCAAGCATTTAAATATACTTACAACTAGGGGCGACTGGGTGGCTCACTTGATTAAGCAACTGCCTTCAGCTCAGGTCATGATCCTGGAGATCCGGGATCGAGTCCCACCTCGGGCTCCCTGCTTGGTGGGAAGCCTGCTTCTCCCTCTCTCACTCCCCCTGCTTGTGTTCCCTCTCTGGCTGTGTTTCTCTCTGTCAAATAAATAAATAAAATATTTTTTTAAAAATAAAATAAAAAAATAAATATACTTACAACTAATATTAGAAAGGATATGGAGAAAAGGCACTGGATCCACTATTGGTAGAAACACAGCTTTCAGGGCACCTGGGTGGCTCAGTGGGTTAAAGCCTCTGCCTTCAGCTCAGGTTATGATCTCAGGGTCCTGGGATCAAGGCCCACGTCAGGCTCTCTGCTCAACAGCGAGCCTGCTTCCTCCTCTCTCTCTGCCTGCCTCTCTGCCTACTTGTGATCTCTCTCTCTGTCAAATAAATGAATAAAATCTTTTAAAAAAATAAGCACAATACTGTTAGGAGTCCTTCTTTTTTTGGAAATTAGATAGAAGGTACTTTCTCTTTTTATAGCCTATTTTTTTGTCTGAATTTAAGTAGCACAGAAGTATTATTTTGTAATTTTTTAGTTTCAATAAAATAAAGTTAAAGAAACAAACTTTTTTCAATTTTGAAAGGTCAGTCTGAATATACATACTTCTCTTTATACCCCAAAATCTCAGTGAAAAGACAGAAGAAAGAGAAAAATACAGAAGATGAATCATTTAAGAATACAAATAGAAGGCTACAAATAGAAAGGCTACAAAAAGAAATACAAAATTTTAAGGCTACAAATAGAAAAATTGCTCTAAAAGGTTAAAAGTTGTGTTTTAAGATCATGTCTCTAAGGGGCGCCTGGATGACTCAGTCTGTTAAGCGTCTGGCATTGGCTCGGGTTATGATCTCAAGGTCCTGGGATCGAGCCCCACATCGGGCTCCAGCCCTTCCAGCCCTATGTCAGACTCCCTGCTCCGAGGGGAGTCTGCCTCTCCCTCTCCCCTCTGCTTGTTCTCTTTTCTCTCTCTCTCTGTCTCTTAAATAAATAAAGTCTTAAAAAAAAAATCATCTGTCTCCAAATCATGTCCTCTGCAGTTGCTAAGGACTGATGCTCTATGTGGCTCTGTCCCTGGTGCTGGTGCCTCCAGCAGGCCGGGCAAGTTCCATCCCCGTGGGTAGAGTGACACGGGAGCTATTACATGGTGATGTCACAGCACAGGTTACGGCAAATCCCAGTTTGTATGTTTTGAAGGATAATAATGACATAAACTACTAGGTTGAAATTGTGCAAATGTGAACACGTTGGTTGTTCTTTTCAAGGGTATCACTCTCTTTAAGTGCTAAGATATGTAAATTACAGAAATAGTCTTTACCCAGAATGGATCAGTTTCCAGACAGGGTTTCTGCATAAATGACCGTTAGGCTACAAATCTGTGACATTGTTGGGAAACTCAAAGAGATGCTCCCGACAGACCAAAGAGTGGGGAATTCTTGCCAGATGAGATAAGAACAGATGAATGGGGCAAGCCCTGTAAAATGAGGACAAACACTCTCCAACAAACAAAAGAGAGACGTTCCAAAAAAGGTGCATTTTCTGAACAAAACCCTGGGATGCCCCTGAGATAAGAAGCAAGAAGGAGTGTGAGAAAATACACGTGCGGACAGTTGGCCAGAAAGTTCACTAATGGAATTAATGGAGGTTGGTCTGTCTCCCTAGAGAGCAGTTTCACGTTTCGGCTGAAGCCATGGGTCTTAGCCTACTCAGACCACCATAACAAATCACTAGAGACTGGTTGTCTCCCACACACCACAAACTACTTCTCGAAGTTCTGCAGGCTGGGGAGTCCAAGATCCAGGCACTAGCAGATTCAGAGTCTGCTGAGAACCCACTTCCTGGTTCATAGACAGTCACCTTCTTGCCATGTCCCCATGTGGCAGGAGGAGGCGAGGAAGCTCTTTGAGGTCTCTTTTTTCCTATGGGCACAATTCCAGTCATGAGGGCTCTACCCTCGTGACCTAATCACCTCCCAAAGGCTCCATCTCCCACCAGCATCACATTGGGGATTAGAATGGGGGATGAATTTGGGGGCTGATATAAGCATTCAGTTCATTGCCCCGTGAGAATAAATAGTTCATGAAAGACAGAGTTCAGGGGCGCCAGGGTGGCTCAGTTTGTTAAGCGTCTGCCTTTGGCTCAGGTCCTGATCTCAGGGTCCTGGGATGGAGCCCCGCTCAGGCTTCCTGCTCAGCAGGGAGCCTGCTTCTCCCCCTGCCCCTCTTCTCTGCCAATATATACCAAAAAAATAGAGTTAAGGCAGTCACTATTCCAGGTCAGGAGACAGGGAACCACTGGCCAGAACCAGCCTGCCATGTTTTTGACAATTCAAGAAAACTAAAACTGGTTCAATTGATTGGACAACAGAGAACACACCAACTTTGAATCCCAATTAAGTGAAATCTCTCCCCTTCCTCCTCCTCCCAAAATTCCATCCCTCTCATTAGCAGATCTGTACTACACACAAAAAAATTATATTCAATCATGTTTTTAATTACATCAATTTTTAAAAAGTGAAAGTTTGTACAAGTTGTAAGTGGGAGCCTGGATTTGAAGCCCAGAACCTGACCATTCACACTACTGCCTCCCTGGAAAATAAAGGGCCACGTTCTGGAGAGACTGGTGCATTTTCTAGGCTTGGTGGGAGGACGCCGGAAACCTCCCCACAAGCTTCTCCAAGAGCCGCCATCCTTTCCACTCAGCGCCATCTAGTGGACCCATCAGGAAGCGTAGCCTGAATGGTTGCCTTCCCACCCACTACTGCCCCTGTCACTCCGAGCCTGGGCTCTCCAGGGCTCCAGGCCTCACTGCTCTCTCACTGTATTTATTTGGGTGAGGGAGAGAGCACAAGCAAGGGGAGCTGCAGAGGGAGAGGGGAGCCCAGCACAAGGCTCGATCCCAGAACTCTGAGATCGTGATCTGAGCAGAAAAAAGGCACTTAACTGACTGAGCTACCCAGGTGACCTTGTATTCTCCCGCTTTTTAAAAAAAAAAGGCAAAATAAATATAATATAACATTTACCATGTCGGCGCCTGGCTGGCTCAGTCGTTATGCGTCTGCCTTCGGCTCAGGTCGTGATCCCAGGGTCCTGCGATCAAGCTCTGCATGGGGCTCCCTGCTCGTGGGGAAGCCTGCTTTGCCCTTTCTCACTCCCCCTGCTTGTGTTCCCTCTCTCACTGTGTTCCTCTCTGCCAAAAAAAAAAAAAAAAAGAAAAGAAAAGAAAGAATTTGACTGCTCTATACATAAGTGAAATCAGACACTATTTGTCTTTTTGTGACTGGCTTATTTCACTGAACTTAACGTCCTCAGGTTCATCTGTGTTGTGGCAGGTGTCAGGATCTCCTCCTTTCTTAAAGGCAAATAATACTCCATTGTATGTATAAACCACATCTTGCTTATGCATTCATTCGCTCATGGATGAAAGGGAGACTACAACTGACTCCATTTTGTGCAAATCCCCAGCTTGACCTCTCCCCAGAAAAACCACGGGAATGTAAGAATATTGCCCAGCCCTGGCCTTGCCCACCCCTGTTTAGCCAATAAAGAATATGGACGGACATTACTTAAGTCCAAGTAAGCTGACCACATCTCATCCCCAGACCCACTGGCTCCTGGCCAACTGAACAAAACCCTGGAATGCCTCAGATCCCCATAAAACAACTGTGCTCTCGAAACTCAGGGCTCCTCTTTCTGAGCATCTCGCCGAGGCGTCCTGGGTGTGGGGAACTGAGCCCCAGCTGGCTCGAATAAAGGCTCTTTGCTTTTGCATCGGACTCGGTGACTCCTTGGTGGTCTTTGGGGATCTCGAAATCTGGGCATAACATTTCGGGGCTCGCTGGGGATCCCCAAGGCCCCGAGGGACCCCAACCCGAAGAGCCTGACTGGCCACGGTAGGCATCTGTTCTCTGTCTCTCTTGTGTGAGCTCATTATTGGTATTCTGGTGGTACCCGGCGCAGTCTAGGTGGTCACACTAGTGGACCAAGGGCCGGAGGATTCGGAAGACGTTCCAATCCTCTCTGGAGGGACGTGGGATCCCCTCCGTCCAAGACAAGGCGGGTCGCTCCCGCCAGTCCAGTCGGTGTGAGGCATCCGTCTAGCTTTTGGTTTTGCTTCCACGGAGCTGGAAGACTGTTCTCCGGGGACCCAGAAAATCCCCATCTGTGGTTGCCAGGGAGTTCGGGGTCCTCCGGGGCTGGGCGGTCGCCGGGGGTTTGAGTCCCCTAGCCTAGGCAGTCATGTTTGAAGACCCGTCCTATTTGACGGAAGGGGAGCCTCCCTTCCAGGCCTCACTGGATCACTTCTCATTAGTCTGGTGCACCCGGGTGTGTGTGTGTGTCCAACTTGTTTGAGTGTGACGAGTGTCAGTGTGTGAGTGTGTGTGCCCGGCTCCACCGCTCTGGCTCCGGAGTCTGAGTGCGCTGCCCTGCCACCGACGGGCGGGGAGCTGTGTCCGGTCGGCCATGGGAGGAAACGGCCTCGGCTGCGGGAGATGGGCCGCGTGCAGGTGTGGGCTTGGCCCGGGGTGAGCAGGAGCCTCAGGGGGGCGGCCTGACACGGAAAACTGACTTCTGGTGTGTAACCGTTTACAGTCGGTTACTCCTTAGTCTTCACTGGAGATTAAGGTTTCTGAAGAGTGCAAAATCCTGCTGACTGTAACTAAGACTGATGGAAATAAGGGAAGCAACTCTGTATGTGGAAAAGTAGGAGATATGTAAAAAAAAATAAAGACAGGAATGCATTTTTGTTGAAGGTAAAAGAAGGTAATTTTGTGCTAAATGAGATGGTTGTTTGGGGGGGAAAATGGCGTGGGACAAAATCCGAATGCAAAGGAAAGTTGTAAAAAGGTTTGTGGAGGGAAAACTTTGGAACAGGGTTTTAAATGTGGTCGGCACCGACCAAGGTTGAAATGAATGGGTTTTAAAGTGTAAGTTTGAAACTCTGCTTTCTCTTTGTTCAAAAGACAAGGTTTTCTCCCATTATTGGTCTGCTCTTGATAAGAAAATGTAAATAATTGCTCTCTTTGCCTGTGGGGAGAACCAGTTTCTGTGATCTGCATTTATCACCTCTTTGAAATCCCTAATCCTATCTAGGCTTGTGCTTTAAAACTCTAAGGTTTTACCATACTTCCAGAGATTTAAATCATAAAGTAAGTCTTCTTTATTTTTTTTAAAGATTGTATTTATTAATCTGACACAGAGAGAGAGATCACAAGTACGCAGAGGTAGGCAGAGAGAGAGGAGGAAGCAGGCTCCCTGCTGAGCAGAAAGCCCAATGCGGGCCTCGATCCCAGGACACCTGGGATCATGACCTGAGCCAAAGGCAGATGTTTTAACCCACTGAGCCCCTCAGGTGCCCAAGCCTTCTTAATTTATTAGGCCTTTTATTTAGTTTGCTAAGTCACTTGGGAAGTACTGTTAAACAAATGAGAAGTCTTGGGTTACATATGAATGGGTGCTGTAACTATTCTATCGGGTCCTTACCTAAATTTTATTGTACTAGTACAAGATCATGACTAAGTGTTCTGACGGTTGAAATGCTGTGTGTCACAGAATAACGAAGCTTCCTTATCAATCCTCTAGTGGTAACTCTCAGATTGGACCATTGGCAAAGTCTGTTTTTGAGTTTTTACAATTGTTATTGTCTTGCAGAACGAGTTTCATCTGCAAGGAGCTTCATGTAAAGGAAGGGAGAGTCTCCATTTCTATAGCCAGGCTCTGTTGGGAAAACTCCCTGGGGCTGCAAGGAAGGCCGATAAGTTTATCTAAGATCGGTGCAGTGACTCAAGATAAGGATGAGTCCCCAGGGGCTTTTCTGGAAAGGCTTATTGAAGCCTATAAAATGTACAGCCCGATTGACCCTGAGGCACCCAAAAACCAGAGGGCAAATAACCCGGCCTTTGCTAGCCAGTCAGCCCCAGACAAAAGAAAGAAACTACAGACAATTGAGGGATTTAAAGGAAAAACTTGGCTGAATTAATAAGCTAGCAAACAACAGGGATGCACAGGGGGAGAAAGGCAGACTAGGAAAATAGTTAAGGTTTTGGCATTACATAAAGCAGGAAGAGGCCAGTGGGAAAGGAAAAGGCAGATAGGAGATGGTCAATGGAAGGAAAAGCTTAAATGCAGAGAAAGCAAAAGCTAAGACTTAGATTCAGATCAGTGTGCCTACCGCAAGGAGAAAGGACACTGGGCCAGAGAATGCCCTAAGAAGAAAATGCTGGCCCCCAAGGACTGAAGGGGCCGTGGTTTGGAACCCCTCCCTGAACCTCAGATTAGAATTAAGGTAGAGAGGAAATCAATTGACTTTTTGATGGACATGGGAGCCCAGTTTTCATTGTTGCTAAGGCCTATGGAAAAACTACCTGGAGAGGAAACCGGGTACAAGGGGCAAATGGCACAGAAAGACTTTGGGGCACCTGCTGAGCAGATGCTTGTGGCAGCAGGGGATGAACTCCTCCTTTACGAGCCAGTCTCAAAACCGGAAGAGACAGAAGAGGGAGGCCTTCTCCAAACCCTGCAGGTCGAGTTTCCCAAAATCTGGGCAGAGGGAAAGCCTTCTGGCCTGGCCGAGGGACGGCCTTCAGTACTGGGACAGTGAAAAGCGACAGCTATGGCTGTTTGCTGTTTGTGTCCGGCAGTACCCCCTCCCCTGGGGAGCAAAGGAAGGGATCAGAAGATACCCATCCTACTGTGCCTAACCCCTATACCCTACTCTCCCTCCTGGGCCCCAAGGAACTGTGTCTACTGTCCTAGCTCTCAAGGATGCGGTTTTCTGCATACCTCTCACAAGGGAGTCTCAGCCCCTCTTTGTTTTTGAGTGGTCTGACCCACAGGAGGGATTCCAGGGCCAGCACCTGGATGATTGCTGCTACGGCCCTCCTGGTCAAGGGCAAACGCCGGAGTAACAGGGTGTCAGGTCCTCTTCCTCAAGGAACCAAAAGTGACTTTCCTGCCTCCTGCAGTGCTATAGGCAGAAGCAGCTACTAGCCGATGGGAAAGGGTATGCAGGGGCTGCGATGGTCTCTCCTGAGCAGGAAGGCAGCCCTGCCCCCGAACCTCAGCGCAAACAGCGGAGTTGATTGCGCTCACCAGGGCGCTGCAGATGGCCAAGGGTAAGGCCGCCGGCATCTACACAGACGGCAGGTGTGCCTTTGCTACTCTCCATGTACAAGGGGCTTATTAAATGCAGGAGGAACAAGGATGGGGAGAGGGAAGAGAGAGAGCGGTAGGGAACCAGGAGTTTACTGGGAAGTAGATGTTACAGAAATGAAGCAGGGAAAATATGGACACAAGTACATGGTAGTTTTTGTGGATACTTTTTCAGGCTGGATAGAGGCTTTCTCCACCAAACAGGAGACGGCAGGGGATGGTAGTCAAAAACTGCTGGAGGAAATAATTCCTAGGTTTGGGTTGCCTCTGGCGATCGCATCAGATAACGGCCCCCCGCATTCGTGAGTTCAGTCTCACAGGCGTTGGCCAAAGCCGTGGGCACAAATTGGAAACTACACTGTGCCTACCGGCCCCAGAGTTCTGGACAAGTAAAGAGAATGAACCCGACTCTTAAAGAGACCTTGATAGAGCTAATTCTAGAGACTGGCGGTGGGTGGGTGGATCTCCTTCCCTTCGTCCTCCTTAGGGCGCGGTGCACACCCTATTTGAGCAAGGTTACCCCATTTAAAATAATGTAGGGAGACCCCTCCCCTCTGCCCACGGCAGGCGCTGCAGTCCATCTTAAAGGAAACCCACTCGGGAGCCGAGCTGCCCACTGGGGCGCAGGCGGAGCCACATCCTCATCCATCTGGAGATTTAGTGGGTGCGCCGCCACCAGGTGGGAAACCTGGAGCCTCGCTGGAAGGGACCGTGTACTGTCATCCTGGCCACCCCCAAGGCAGTAAGAGTCGAAGGCATCAGGACCTGGATTCACGTGTGCCATGACAAAGTCGCTGAGGATGACGCCCGCCCCCCAGAGATGACGCCTCTGCCGATGGACCCCGCTGACCGTGGACTGAAGCTAAGACTCAAAAGACAATTACTTTGTTGTTACTTTTATTGTTGCCTCATGATGTGGGAGCTTCTGAGTCACCTTATATATGTGAGGGTGATTGTGAACATTTTTCCATCGGTGTGCAACTGCTCTGATTATTAACCCTCTCTCCTACCCCTCCCTGGGTGGTTGAAATTGGTCATGGTAGATTTTGTTCAGAGATTTGAACGGATTTTTGGCCGTTACTAAGTCTGGAGTACAGATCTGGGAAAGAGGTTTTATTGAGCAAAGAGTCAAAGATATGAACTATTCCCAAAGAAAAGGGGGGAGTGAAAGGGCAGAATAAGACTGACTCCATTCTGTGCAAATCCCCAGCTTGACCTCTCCCCAGAAAAACCACGTGTGAATGTAAGAATATTGCCCAACCCTGGCCTTGCCCACCCAAGTTAGCCAATAAAGACGACGAAGGGCATTACTAAAGTCCAAGTAAGCTGACCACATCTCACCCCCAGACCCACTGGCTCCTGGCCAATCGGCATAAGCCACGAACTCCACCCCACCAACTGCCTTGAGACCCCTATAAAACAACCAAACGTGCCCTCAAAACTCAGGGTTCCTTCTCTTTCTCAGCATCTCGCCTCTGCATCTTGGGTGTGGGAGACTGAGCCCGAGCTGGCTCGAATAAAGGTTTTTTGCTTTTGCATCAGACTCGGTGACTCCCTGGTGGTCTTGGGGGATCTCGAAATCTGGGCATAACATGGACATTTTGGTTATTTCCACCTTTTGATTATTGCGAATAATGTCCTGAATGTGGGTGTGCGAATGTTTGTTGAAGACCGTGCTTCCGATCCTTTGGGCATATACCCAGAAGGCAGTTTGCTCGATCACATGCTAAGTTAATTTTAATTCTTTGAGGAACTACCATACTGTTTTCCATGGTGGTGGCTACCCCATTTTGTATTGTCACCAACAGGGCACAAGGATTTCTGTTTTTTCCATATCCTTGCGAGATATATATATATGTAAAGATTTTATTTATTTATCTATTTATTTATTTGACAGAGAGAAACACAGCTAGAGAGGGAACACAAGCAGGGGGAGTGAGAAGGAGAAGCAGGCTCCCCGCCGAGCAGGGAGCCTGATGTGGGGCTTGAACCCAGGTCTCTGGGATCATGACCTGAGCCAAAGGCAGATGCCTAAGGATCATGACCTGAGCTACCCAGGCGCCCCTTGTTTTTGTTTTAAACAGCAGCCATCTGAAGGGCTGATCCCATCCCATCTGATGGGATAAAAAGCACAGTCAAGGACTTTGATAGAGCCTCAGCCCGTGCTCCCTGAGGCATCGTGATCCCCCAGCGCCACCGTGAAAGCTGGGCCCCCACCCACCCCAGGCCCAGGCTCTGACTGACCAGCACGCGCTCCTGGGTGACAGACCCAGGTGTCCAGGCGCTGGCCCGTGTTCAGACCCTCCTGCAGCCCTGGGGCCACCCCCAGGCTCTGGCTTATGAGTGTTTCTGTCACCTCAGCACGTTGCTGAATGGAGGCCAGAAGGCTAGGCTTGGCGGTGAGAGTAAGGGGGTCCAGACTGAGCAGCCCCCAAGGATGGGGAGGGGCTGCACACCCACGTGGGCCATCTCTGGCTTTGTTACACCCTTCCTGGCAGGTGGGGCGGGGAAGAGGGTGGGGGCAGGGACTGCAGTCCTGAGGGCAGGCTGCCTGGCCTGGGGCCAAGGGAGTAGAGTCCCTGGGGGCTCAGAAATGAGAACAGGGATGGGGAGGGATGAAAAGCAGGATGTCCCACTGGAAAGGGCCGTCCTCGGAATAGCCCCTTTCTAGATGCTTGTCCAGGAGTGAGACACAACCCCCTGCTGGGCTGTGAGCTCTCTGTAGTGGGTCATGACCAACGTCAAAAAACAAACATTAATTCATTGAACAAATAATTACTGAACGCCTATCCCAGGTTCTGCTCCAATGGGAACGACACACATTCCTGTGGGCAGAGGAGCAGGTAAGCGAGTAAATGAATAAATGCACAGACCAGGTGAATAAAGAGAATCCACACAGGCCAGCGACTTCAGACCTCCCCACACTTGCTACTGGCGGCTTTCATTCCACCACCTCGTCTACAAGTTTCTTCCGTCATGTCCTCTTTCCTTCGAAATCAGTGGTGTGTCTTCTCCGGGCCCAGCCCCTTGCACATCTGTCCTTTCCCGCCATCCTCCACCATGCTCTCCCCCAGAATGTCTCTGCCTCCTCTCCCCCATGCCAAGCCCCCTCACTGTCCATATGGTTGAACAGGAAAGAGCACTGGATTAGGAGTCCCACTAGCCTGCCTTCAAATCCACTCTCTCTGGCTGTGGAATCCTGGGCAGAAAACGCAGTCCCCGAGACCCTCAGTTTCCGAGCTCATGACCCTTGTCCCAGGCTTGACACACAACAGAGAACCTGGCCTAGGGGTAGTCAGAAGGGCCTAGAACACTGCGTGGCCCTGTCCAGGAGCTGGGCTATTGGGAGCTGGGCCCAGCCTCCTCCTGTTCCCAGGTCCCGGCTGGCACAGGGTAGCTGAATGAGGACGGGGTTTGGGTCACATTGCCTCTCCAGCCTCATCTAGCTAGCTCACAGACCCAGCAGAGGGTGGAGACCATTCACCGGCCATGTGCACCTGCGAGGAAATTTCAGAGCTGAAAGCCATCCAGCCTCCTTGCTACCTACCCTCTGGAGGGAATCTTCAGGGCCTGGAGCTGGTGGGAGGCAAGGGCCCCTCCTCACCTGTTCCTCAGTGAGCAGCCAGCCCGCTGGGCCATTTCTGTGGGGGGCCCAGTTTTCAATCCTGGCCTCCCCTCCTACCCTTTCCTCCCAATCCTGATCCTGCAGGGACCCCGCCGCATGGCCCTCATGCTGGGCTCCTCCAAATGTCCCCTCGCCCTGGGGGGGTCCCAGGTGTTCAGACCCTCCACCAGGGACGGCTGAGTAGGTGTTTAGTCAGCAGTGGAGAAAAAACATTGACAAAAGAATCGATTTATATCCCTGAAAGCCTCCCACAAGCTCTGGTTTTGAATACTTCACCTCTTGGGGTGTGGGGAGCTCAGTTCCTCTTTAAAACAGAACCAGCCGGGGCTCCAGCAGGCCACGTGGAAGCCAGGCCAGCCAGTATCCAGGCGCGGGGGCGACTTCTAGTAGCGTTGGTGTTCCTGTTATTATTCATTATTAATGAAAGCGAAGCACTCAGATAAGGACCAGATGCACTGAGTGTGTGTGTGTGTGTGTGTGTGTGTGTGTGTGTGTGTGTGTGACAGGACCCAGGGTTGATGGGCAGGGGTGGGGTTGAGGGGTTGGAGGGAGAGTCTAGAGTCCTGCAGAGTCCCAATCCCCTCTCCAGACAAATCTCAGATTTGTGGGAAATTGCACACGCCACCGCACCCCCAGCACTGACACGAAGCCAATGAGAGAAGGGGGGCTGCTCCTCCCAAGAGCTGGGGTCCTGTGCCCTGCCTCCCAGTGCCAGTGAGGCTCAGGAATGGAGCCCCCGTCCACACGAGTGTCCAGCCCTCAGCTATTGGCCATGCGAGGAGCACTGCAGGGCGGAGGGAGGGGACGCCAGTGGCGGGAGGGGCTTGGAGCTCATGTTTGGGGGACTGAGCGTTTGCAGCTTTTGTAGCAGCCTGAGGCGAGCAGGCTTGCAAACCGGTGGGGAAGGCAGAGTGCGTGTGGATGTGGAGGAGGTTGAGAGGTGGGGACGCGGGGAGCCCACGTCGGAGACTGGCCAGTCACCCACATGCCTCGCCCTCTGCCTGCCGCTGTTCAGTCTGGGGCCGCACCACTGGGAAGGACAGAGAAAAGAACAGCTCCCTGTGTGAGTGAGCGGCGAAAACACTCAGACTTTTCGCAGTCCGGGGGCCCCCCTCTCTCCGAAGTAAAGGACTGGGTACCCTATCTCTTCAGGGCCTACACTCCGCTCTTGGGGCTCCAGGGCCTCGGTTTCTCCAACGACAAGGGTCTGCACACTTCTTCACCTGGTAGGACTTTTGACAAGATAGGATTTAACAAACCTGCGTGAGGGGACAGACACTGATGTGATGAGCCCTCATTCCTCCCCCCAGTCCCCCGACACTTTGCCCCTCACCCCCCCAAACTGTACCAGAGGCAGTTGTACTGGCCATGGAAGTGAGGAGGAAGGCATCTGCAGGGGGCAGACAGGGATGGAGTGTTGGTAAGGAGACCAGAAAGTTCCCTCCAATGAGTGACGCTACGAGACATTTTCCTGCCGCGGTATTCGCGACATCCGTCGGTGGCCTTCTAAGGTTGACACTTGTGTAGCATTGAAGGAAACTGAGGCTGACAGGGGCAAGGAGGCTGGCCCAGGCCCTGCAAGGCCTCAGGGCGCACAGGCCCCAGAGAAAATTCTCCTGGGCAGATTCTCTGAAATAAGCACATGTTCCTGGATGGACTACGCTGGGTTTTATTTTTCTCCCCTGCCCTGAACTTCCAATTCCACCGCAAAAAAGATCCACATATCAAAGAAGGGCCATATGCTATTTGCTGGATACTTTTTCCCAGTTTCACCCTCCCCTCTGGATGCTGAGTCCCCTGAGGGCAAGGGCTGCCTACCCACTCCGGAGTTCCCAGAATCACGTTGCTCCGTGGAGATGCCAGAGGGAGGTTTGGGAATGAATGACCTTGAAATCAGGAATTGGACATACCTGAGTTCACTTCACTTGCGTGTGGGTTTTTTTGTTTCTTTTTGTTTTTGCAGTATAACTTCGGGCCTGTTGCCGACCCTCCCTGAAGTCAGTTTCCTCTTCTGTGAAATGGGCTCACCATACAAATTTCACCAGATCACACAGTAGAAGTAAAATAAACCCTCCCAGACCTCACGCAGGCTGAGCAGTGAGCCTCCAACCCCCAGTGGGCGCCCAGCCCAGGCCTCCTCCAGGTTCATTGGCTCACGGAGTGCTCAGCCCAGTCCTGGACGGAGATGACCCTTCCCATCACCTGGTTGGGCTAGCCACTCCCGCCTTCGGAGGCAAAGAACCAGACCAGCTCCTACCTCTGCGCACACCACTCCTACCCGGACTATCCTTTAGCAAAGTGTCTGGGTGCTAGAAAGTACGCCTTTGGCACGTCCTGAGATGTTTACCAGGCTGCCCTCTGAGCCGTATCTATGTGTATTCCCAGCACGGGGGCCCGAGAAGACGGGGCTCCCCATGCCCCATACCCCTGCAACACTGCTTGTCATCGAATGCTTGATTGCTGGATGGAATCTCTGTCGCTTTTATTTGTGACTCTTTCATTATTAGTGGGGCGATCATAACACATACGCTTCCTCAGAAGAGAGGACAAGATGACAGAACTTTAAGGAAAGAGAAATTATTTTTCTTTTTTTCTTTTATTAAAGATTTTATTTATTTATTTGACAGAGAGAAACACAGCCAGAGAGGGAACACAAGCAGGGGGAGTGAGAGAGGGAGAAGCAGGCTTCCCGCTGAGCAGGGAGCCCGATGTGGGGCTCGATCCCGGGTCTCCAGGATCATGACCTGAGCCGAAGGCAGTCGCCTAACCAACTGAGCCACCCAGGTGCCCCAGAAATTATTTTTCTATGGAAGAAAGATTCCAGAAAAGCTGTGGTTCTCCCTCTGGGGTCCTCCTCATTTTCTGAGGCTGAAGCAGGGATGTTTGAGACAGTTGTGACTAGTAGTCCTGAGACAGGGAGCCCGGCAGGCCTGGAAGGAGGGCACATCACCTGCCTGACTTCATTTTCTTTCCCTGTAAAATGGGAACAGCAGTACCTGTCCCATAGGTTGTGGCGAGGTTGGGAAGCGATGGGAAGGGGACATGCACTCATCCGCAAACCACATAGCTATTGAGGGGTGCAAGGGAGTGAAAGTGTACCTGGGCTCCACCCTCTTAGAGTATATGGACCACAGGAAGCCGGATAGGGTGCCCCATCCCCCAGAGCAGAGGCATGGGCGGCGGCAGACTGACAGCTGGGCAGCCCATCCTTGGGGAACATGGGTGTGCGACTCTGCTGTTATTGTTTTGAAAAAATCTGCTATCACACTGATAGCCTCAGCTGTCAGAAGGGATGTTATTTCTGGGGGAAAGGAGGTTGTGCAGGACTAGGCCTCCTTCCTGCCCACAGCCACGTGGGCCTGGGCCCTCCCGCCTGACCTGACTTGAGTGATAACCTTGGACCTTGAACCTGCCCCTGGCAGCGAGCAGCGGTGGCCCCCACCAGAGGATGCCCACAGCCTGCTGCCCGAGGCCCCCACAATGCAGCCTCCTCCCTGACCCCGGATTCCTGGAATTGTCTGATGGCGTGGAGGCCTGTTCTCTGTCCCTCTGACAGGTTGCAGGAGATTAGGTTATTTTGGTCAGCCGAGCCCTTCTAGTTTTTTGGCCCGAACTCCTGTCTATTAAATTCTTGTGGCACTGAGTTGAGTGGCCTGGCTGGTTAAGCCTCCGTCACCTGCTCTGAAGGGACCCGTCCTGTTTCCAACTGCGAGGCCCTCCAGTCCCAGCTCGGGCTCAGTCTGCCAAGTTCCCCTGGCAGCCGAAAAGCTGGGACTTAATTAGAATCCTCGCTCTCGGCTGTTTTGAGTCTGATGCAGTGGGCTCTGGTTTGTTTAATCTCATTTTGTACTATCACGTTTTAATTTACATACCAGAGAAATTCGTAAGCATTCCGCTGGATAGGTGTTTTATCTGTATGTAACCCGCGATCACCCTAGAACCTTCCCTCGGGCCCCTTCCCAGTCAACACCCGCCCCCACCTCCAGACCTGGCCACCAGTCTCCGGTCTATCACCATAGATTAGTTTCACCGGTTGTTGAACTTCATGTACATGGCACTGCACAGTACATTCTCGCTTACGTCTGGTTCCTTTCGCTCATCATCACATCTATTAAAATTTTTTTGTTTTATGGCCAAAAACATAATAGATATTCATTGGAAAACTTGCAAATAATGTAGAAGAGATAGGAAAAAACTGCTTCAAAATGTCCACACATATTAATCATACTTGACCTTGTAGTACGTCCCTTATAGACCTTTCAAGGCAAATGAAAAATAGTCTTCACCTTGAATCAGCTCATATGACAGACATTACCCCCTAACATTGTTTGTCATTCAGCCCAGCAGAGGCTCAGCTGTCTTTCGGTGTTAGCACACGGATGGACCTCAGCCTTTCCCCGGCTGCCCAGAGACGAGAGCCTTCACCCCCTGCTGATGGAGACATAGCTTGCCTCCCACACTTGATTTTCTCTCCTTCGCTGGACACTACATTTCACAAGAACAGAAAACTCAGGTGTCTCCATTCTGCTCCCTCCCCAGCACTGGGTCCCTACGTGAGTGAGGGAATGGGCAAGTGGAGTGAATAGCTTCTGCACACGCTTGTGAAAACTAGTTTAATGACGTGTGCATGAAAACTACAAAAATTGAGATTGTTGGCCCCCCAAACAATACACATTCTTTTTTTTTTTTTTAAGATTTTATTTATTTGACAGAGAGAAACACAGCCAGAGAGGGAACACAAGCAGAGGGAGTGAGAGAGGGAGAAGCAGGCTTCCCGCCGAGCAGGCAGCCCGATGTGGGACTCGATCCCTGGTCTCCGGGACCATGACCTGAGCTGAAGACAGTCGCTTAACCAACTGAGCCACCCAGGTGCCCCAAGAATACACATTCTTAAGGACTTTTGTTGTTGTTGTTCTAAATTGCCAGATTAGGGGTGCCTGGGGGGTCCAGTTGATGAAGCATCTTCCTTTTGGCTGAGGTCATGATTTCAGGCTCCTGGGATGGAGACCTGTGTTGGGTTCCTTACCCAGCAGGAAGTCCGATATTCTCTCTCTCTCTCTCCCTCTCTCTCTCTTTCTCTTCCCCTCTGCCCCTCCCCCTGCTTGTGCCCTCTCACTCCCTCGCTCACTCATTCACAGTCTTTCAAATAAATAAAATCTAAAAAAATAAAAATTAAATTAAATAAATAAATTGCCAAATCACCTTCCAGAAAGATCTGTTTAATCATGCGTTCACGCTACTCATTTTTAGTAAACACCCACGCTGTGCCAGATGCTGTCCCAGGTGCTGGGGGTATGGCGGTGAGCGGTCTCTGTGTTCGGGGAGCCCGTGTGCACCCCCACATGTCAGGAAGGCCCGAGGCCACTTTCCCGCTGCCCACCCTCACTAAGTTCCCATGTGCTTTTGAAACATTCCTGGGCGGATGAGGAGGGACATCTCATCAGTGGATTTTTTTTTTTTTTTAAGATTTTATTTATTTATTTGACACAGAGAGAGATCACAGGTAGGCAGAGCGGCAGGCAGAGAGAGAGGGGAAAGCAGGCTCCCCGCCAAGCAGAGAGCCCGATGCGGGACTCGATCCCAGGACCCTGAGATCATGACCCGAGCCGGAGGCAGAGGCTTTAACCCTCTGAGCCACCCAGGCGCCTTAGAGGTTTTGTTTGTTTTGAGAGAGAGAGAGAAGGCGCCTTGCCCACATGCCTGGGCGGGGAGGGGCACAGGGAGAGGGAGAGAGAGAGCACCTCAAGCACACCCAAGGCAGAGCCGGATGCGGGGCTCGATCTCAGGACCTTGAGATTGTTAGGGCCTGCTTAGCTTCAAGGCCGCCATAACAGGCTCTGAAACTCCCTGATGATTTAGGCCTCTACATATCTAAGACCTCCTGGTGATTCATGCCTTACAAGGCCGCGTTTACCAAATGAGGGCAGTTGAGTCAAGGAACCATTTGTGCATCTTGCTTCAGTTCCTGGAATTCGTGCGTACGTGTGAGGGGGTGTGTGAGGGGGTCAAAATGTTATCTCACCCAACTGCTCAGTAACTTGTTTGTCCTTGCCTATAAAAGCTGTGCTGAAAGTACGCTCGGGGTCTCTGAGCGTGACCGGTAACGTCCGCACAGAGGCCCAGGTTCGAACCTGACAAGAAACGACCCTTGCCGCTTGGCTTTGACTCTGGCCTCTGGTGGTCGTCTTTGGGGGGTCTTGGAATTTGGGCACAACATCTGGGTGCTCTCCTGGGATAACCCCCCCAGACCCATCAGACGCCTAGTCAATGGGTCGCTAAAAACCAATCAGTAAGTGAGCCGGCTCTGTCTCTGTCTCTGTCTCTGTCTCTATGTTGTCTGTCGTCTCTCAGATCCGTGTTCTGCATCTGTTTTCTGAGGTCTGAATCTGAAACTGGCAAATGGTCCTGGCGGACGCGCTATAGGGCCGCCAGTGGGGCCGATAGGAGACGTCCTCTGGACTCCGTCTGGGGCTGTTTGCCCAGCCCGTCTGGTTAGCCATTCGAGTCGGCTGTCTGTCTGGGGGCAACAGCCTGTCTGGTTAGCCCTTGGAGTCGGCTAAGGCGTGCCTATGAATTCTGTGTTCTGTGTTGTGTGTTCCCTGCGCCTGTGAATTGTGTTTCCTTACCTGTTTCACTTTCAGATTCACCCAACCAAGAAAATTACTGTGTGACTCATACTGGCTGTTTGAAATGCATATAAACCCCTAGACCCTTTGCATTCGGGGTCCTTGCTGAAACCCGCTGCGCCGGGCAGATGCTTGGACTATAGCTAGCTAGAAATAAACCTCGCTGTGTGATTTGCATTATCTTGAGCGTCCTGGGTTTCTCTTTGGGGAGGCGATCGACACCGGACCTTAACATTTGGGGGCTTCTCATCCAGGATAAGACCCCCCCTCAAGGAGAACTGACGACCAGGATACCGAGGTTTAACTAAAAGGACCACGGAAGGAGGATTGGCCACCTCTGTCTGGAGAACTTTAGAAGTTCTCACCAGAAGGGACTGGACGTCCCTCTCTGGAGGTACCTACCTGTGGGGGTTCGAGTCCCTTAGCCTAGGCAGTTAAAGGGGGCCTGATCACCCCCCATTAGTCTGGGGCACCAAGGGGGGTGTCCAACCTGTCTGAATGTGAAGAGTGCCTGAGTGTGTGAGTGTGTCTGTACGGCTCCACCGCTTCGGCTACGGAGTCTGATGGGCTGCACCCTGAGTCTCGTGGTGCGTCATACGGCATAACGGTCATTTACCCCCATGGGGTAACCCAGTCCGGGGTTTATACGGACAGACCGTAGCTAAGACGCCCCGAAGTTCCCACGAGGGACAAGAGCAGGACAGCATCTGAGAGTGCCCCACCCTTTTGTCTGCGACCGTTCACAATGGGAGGAAAAAAATTGGTGTGGGACAAAATCCGAATGCAAAGAAAAGTTGTAAAAAGGTTTGTGGAGGGAAAACTTTGGAACGGAATTTTAAATGTGGTCGGTATGGACCTAGGTTGAAATGAATGGGTTTTAAAAAAAATAAAATTAGGGGCGCCTGGGTGGCTCAGTTGGTTAAGCGACTGCCTTCGGCTCAGGTCATGATCCCGGAGACCCGGGATCGAGTCCCACATCGGGCTGCCTGCTCGACGGGAAGCCTGCTTCTCCCTCTCTCCCTCCCCCTGCTTGTGTTCCCTCTCTGGCTGTATTTCTCTCTGTCAAATAAATAAATAAAATCTTTAAAAAAAAATAAAAATAAAAAAAATAAAATTAAAACTCTGCCTTCTCTTTGTTCAAAGGGCAAGGTCTGCTCTTGATAAGAAAATGTAAACAGTTGCTTTCTCTCTGCCTGCCAGGAGAAATCAGTTTCTGTGATTTACATTTAATCCTATTTAGGCTTGTGCTCTAAAACTGTACTGTTTTACCATACTTCCCGAGATTTAAATCATAAATGAAGACTTCCTAATTTATTAGGCCTTTTATTTGGTTTACTAAGTAGCTTGGGAAGTACTGTTAAACAAATGAAAAGTTTCGGGTTACATTTAAATAAGTGCTATAACTATTCTGGAGGTAATATATCCTACCTAAAGTTTTTTTTTTTTTTTTTTTTTTTTTTTTAAGATTTTATTTATTTATTTGACAGAGAGAAACACAGCCAGAGAGGGAACACAAGCAGGGGGAGTGAGAGAGGGAGAAGCAGGCTTCCCGCCGAGCAGGGAGCCCGATGTGGGACTCGATCCCGGGTCTCCGGGATCATGACCTGAGCCGAAGGCAGCCGCTCAACCAACTGAGCCACCCAGGTGCCCCAGTCCTACCTAAAGTTTTAATGCACTAGTACAAGGTCATCATTTGAGTGTTCTGACTACTGAAATGTTTGTGTGTCATAAAATAACTAAGCTTCCTTATCAATCCTGTTGTGGTGACTCTCAAATTAGATCATTGGTGATGTCTGTTTCTGAGTTTTTACAATTGTGATTATCTTGCAAAATGAGTTTCATCTGCAAGGAGATTCATGTAAAGGTAGGGAGAGTCTCCATTTCTACCACCAGACTCTGTTGAGGGGACTCTGGGCCGCTCTAAGAAGGCCCATAAGTTTATCTAAGATGGGTGTAACGACTCAAAATAAAGATGAGTCCCCAGGGGCTTTTGTGGAAAGACTTATTAAAGCCTATAAGATGTACAGCCCGATTGACCCTGAGGCACCCGAAAACCAGAGAGCAATTAACCTAGCCTTTACTAGCCAGTCAGCCTCAGACAGAAGGAAAACTTGGCTGAATTAGTAAGCATAGCAGAAGAGGTAGTCAACAACAGGGAGATAAAAGGCAGACTAGAAAAATAGTTAAGGTTTTGGCAGTACATAAAGATGGTCAGAGGCAAGTAGAAAGTGGTAAGGGGCAAGTAGGAAATGGTCAGAGGCAAGTAGGAGATGGTCAGAGGCAAGTAGAAGATGGTCAATGAAAAAAAAAAGCTTAAACACAGGAAAAGCAAAAGCTAAGACTTAGATTCAAATCAGTGTGCTTACTGCAAGGAAAAAGGACATTGGGCCAGGGAATGCCCTAAGAAGAAAAAGGCAATGCTGGCCACCTAAGACTGAAGGGGCGGGGCCATGGTTCGGAACCCCACCCCGAACCCTGGCTACAAGAGGCAAATGGCATCAAAAAAAGGGCTTTGACTGGTGGTGGGTACTGGGGGCGCCTAGAGCGTGGAGCACTGGGTGTTGGGAATGGGAAAAAAAAAATAAAATAAAATTTAAAAAAAAAAAAAAAAAAAAAAGGGCTTTGAGGCAACCCGCTGAGCAGATGCTTATGGCAGCAGGGGATGCATACCTCCTTTAAGAGCCAGTCTCAAAACCAGAAGAGAGAGGGGAGGGAGGCCTTCTCTAAGCCCTGCAGGTTGAATTTCCTGAAATCTGGAGAGCAAAAAAAAGCCTTCTGGCCTGGCCGACGGACAGCCTCCAGTACTGGTACAGTAAACAGCAACCGATATGGCGTCTGACAGTACTCCCTGCCCTGGGGAGCAAAACAAGGGATCCGACTATGCCTAACCCCTGTACCCTACTCTCCCTCCTGGGCCCCAAGAGAACTGTGTCTACCGTCCTAGCTCTCCAGGATGTGTTTTCTGCATACCTCTGGCAAGGGAGTCCCAGCCCCTCTTTACTTTTGAGCAGTCTGACCCACAGGAAGGATTCCAGGGCCAGCTCATCTGGACAGTTGCTGCTATGGCCCTCCTGGTCAAGGACAAAGGCCCGAGTAACCGGGTGTCAGACCCTTCTCTTCAAGGAACCGAAAGTGACTTTCCCCCCGGAGGTGCTACCAAAAAAAAAAAAAAAAAAAGCAGCTACGTAGCCCATGGAAAAAGGTATGCAGAGGGTGCGAAGGTCTCCTAAGCAGGAGCTCTAAAAGGAAGCCCTGTCCCTGGAACCTCGGCGCAAAAAGCAGAGTTGATTGCGCTTACCAGGGCACTGCAGATGGCCAAGGGTAAGGCCGCCAACACCTACACGGACGGCAGGTGTGCCGTTGCTACTTTCCATGTACATGGGACTATTTATAAGAAAGGGAATTGGGCTAAAACTAGGACAGGACAAATAGTTCTTCCTCAAGGACTGGGGAAAAAAGCTAGTAAGCCAAATCCATCAGAGCACTCATTTAGGGACGTGCAAGCTTGAGGAACTTGTGTGTAAACAGTTCCAGGTCTCCAACCTAGGGCGTATGGCTCAGGATGTGGTAGATAGATGTATTCAATGTCAGGTGAAGACTGCAGGAAGAACCAGACGGGAAGAGAAAGAGAAAGGGATAGGTAACCAGTAGTTTATTAAAAAGATTTTACAAAAATGAAACAGGGAAAATGTAGACACAAGTACATGTTAGTTTTTATGGATACTTTTTCAGGCTGGGTAGAGGCTTTCTCTACCAATCACGAAATGGCAGGGATGATAGCCAAAAAGCTGCTCGAGAAAATAATCCCTAGGTTTGGGTTGCCTCTGGTGATCGGGTCAGATAACGGCCCCACATTTGTGAGTTTAGTCTCACAAGCACTGGCCAAGGCCGTGGGCACAAATTGAAAGTTATACTGTGCCTACCTGCCCAGAGTTCCGGACAAGTAAAAAAAAAAAATAATAATAATAATAATAATAAACCAGACTCTTAAAAACCTTGACATAGTTAATCCTAATTGAGACCCGAGGTGGATGAATGAATCTCCTTCCCTTCGCCCTCCATAGCGCAGGGAGCACACCCTATGTAAATTTAGTCTGGGTGCATCACCACCAGGTGGAAAACCTGGAGCCTAAATAAAGGGGGCCATTTACGGTCATCCTGGCCACCCCCCGGGGCAGTAGAACTAAAAGGCATCAGGATCTGGATTTACGCGTGAATGACAAAGGAGGAGCTGAAGATGAAAACACTCCCCAGAGATGAACGCCACTCCTGATGGACCCTGCCCACCGTGGACTGAAACTAAAACTCAAAAAAAAAAAAAAACAAAACAAAAAACCAGTAACTTTGTTGTCACTTTTATTGTTGCTTAATGATATGGGAGCTTCTGAATCACTTTATATGTTGAAAAGTAACTATGAACATTTTTCCATCTGTGTGTAATTGGCTCTGATTGTTAACCCTCTCTCCTACCCTTTCCTGGGGAACTAAAATTGGTCATGGTATAAATTTAAATGGTCCTTTGGCTGTTACTAAGTTTAAAATATAGATCTGGCACCGAGAATATAGAGGCCTCTCACCTAAATGAGTAAAATTCCTCATTATGAACGAGTAAAGGGGGGGAATGTTAGGCCCTGCTTAGCTTCAAGGCCACCATAACAAGTCCTGAAACTCCCTGATGCTTTAGGCCTCTACATATCTAAGACCCCCTGGTGATTCATGCCTTACAAGGCCACGTTTACCAAATGAGGGCAGTTGAGTCAAGGAACCATTTGTGCATCTTGCTTCAGTTCCTGGAATTCGTGCGTACGTGTGAGGGGGTGTGTGAGGGGGTCAAAATGTTATCTCACCCAACTGCTCTGTAACTTGTTTGTCCTTGCGTATAAAAGCTGTGCTGAAAGTACGCTCGGGGTCTCTTGAGCGTGACCGGTAGACCGGTAACGTCCGCACGGAGGCCGGGTTCGAACCTGACAAGAAACGACCCTTGCCGCTTGGCTTTGACTCTGGACTCTGGTGGTCGTCTTTGGGGGGTCTCGGGATTTGGGCACGACAAGATCACGACCAGAGCCGAAACTAAGAGTTGGATGCTTAACCGACTGAGCCACCCAGGTGCCCCCCCATCAATATTTTTAATTACATGTCCGTGATCTCCCTTAAAGGTGAAGATCATTTTACTTGTTTTCCGGTCATTTGTATTTTATTACTCTCTTCAACACATATTTTTGAATGCCTCCTGTTAAGCCTTGTTCTGGGTTCTGAGAGTACAGAAGGGAAGAAAAGGAAAAAGGTTAGACAAATTCCCTTGTCCCTGCTGAGCTTATAGGCCAGTTGGGGGAGACATACAATAAACAAAAGGAACACAACCGCCGTGTAAAGGGCAAGAACTCCAGGGGGTCAAGGATGGCAGTGTTCGTGTTCGGTGAGACAAGAAGGACACACTTGCAGATGTCTAACGAGAGAGCCATCCAGGCAGAGGAGACAACAGGTGTGAAGTCGCAGCCAAGAAGCCAGCGTGGCCCGGACGGAATGAGCAGTGACGTGAGTAGGTGAAAATGAGGCCGGAAAGGTAACATTGGGCTTGGTTCGGTGGGGCCTTGGGCACCTTTGGCTTTTACTCTAAGAGAGCCCTGGGTGTCCGTGGGCAGCGGAAGAATGCGGTCCACTAGGAAGGAAGGACCTACTTCCTACAGATGTGTAGGACAGGCGTGCTCACGGGGGCCACTGTTGGCAGCTGGTTTCCCCCAGAGGGAGTGAGGGCTAGGAGAGAGCTGTTCTGTTGGCATCTGGCTTTGGGAATCCCGTAGTGTCCTTTCCTCACACTGTATTCATTAGAATTGAGTTCCCGAAGAGAGGTGCCTTGTTGGCTCAGTCGGTAGAGCACAGGACTCTTGGTCCTGGCATTGTGAGCATAAGCCCCATGTTGGAGGTTGAGTTCACTTTAAAAAAATAAATAAATAAAATAAAATTGGGCGCCTGGGTGGCTCAGTTGGTTAAGCTACTGCCTTCGACTCAGGTCATGATCCCGGAGACCGGGGATCGAGTCCCACATCAGGCTCCCTGCTTGGCAGGAAGCCTGCTTCTCCCTCCCTCTCCCACTCCCCCTGCTCGTGTTTCTCTCTGTCAAATAAATAAAATCTTTAAAAAAAGGAAAAGAAAAGAAAGGAAAGGAAGGAGTCCTGAACCTGACCCACCCTCAAGGAGGGAGGTGTGGGAGAGAAAGGGTCAAGGGCAGCCGTGAGGTCTTGCCCTGAGCATCTAGCAGAGGCTGCTGTCGGCCACATCCCTGAGAGATGTGAGCGCGGGAGGGGATGAGCCAGCCTGGCAGCCGTGCTGACCTCCGTTGCCTCTTGCTGGGTAAAGATGGAGCAGCCCCCTGACGTCTATGGTCGTCCCCTCTGTTCTTCCCTCGAGTTCTTTGGGGCCTTGGCCCTCTGTTTTTGGACACCTTTGTCCCAGATCTTGGGGACACTATGGTCCTGCCTAGCGCTGTGGCCTCCCTCTGCAGCCCCGAGGCTCTGGGGCTGGCCTGGGTGCTCCCGCCAGCTCGTCACTCTCAGGGGTCCCGGTTGAGCCGAGCAGGCGTGAGGCTGGGAGGGGCTCAGGAGTCCTGCTGCTGGGAGACCTTGGGCTCTGCCCGTTCCAGGGGCTTGCAACAAGTAGAGGACCCTGGGAGGCTGGAGGGCAGACTTCCGCCTGTGAATTCATTGCCGCGAGGAGGCTCCTGCCAGAGTCGGGGGAGAGCTGAGGGAAATGGCAGCTGGGGTAAGTAAGCTCCCTGGGTGTCCAAGACATAACTCAAGCAGCTAAGAACCAGCCTTGTCTTTCAAAAATAATCCTATTGAGGCACCTGGGTGGCTCAGTTGGTTAAGTATCTGCCTTCAGTTCAGGTCATGATGTCTAGGTCCTGGGTTCGAGTCCCATGCTGGGGCTCCTTGCTCAGTGTGGAGTCTGCTTCTTCCTCTCCGTCTGGGGCTCCCCTTGCTTGTGCCCTCTCCCTCTCTCTCAAGTAAAATAAATAAAACCTTTAAAAAAAATCTTACTCCCATCAACTCTTGCCCCCCGAAACCTCCCTGTGGGCCCAGAGAATGGTTTATCTGGCTCCAGGCTCTGGGCACCCAGGGACCCTTCCCCACCTCCACCTTCCCCTCAGTCTCCAGCAGCTCCCCACCCAAGGGCCCACAGATGCTTGGCTCGCCATTGACTTTGGTCTCAGTCACCCCTGAAGCGCCCGGGAGTTCCCGGAGAAGCCAAGTGCCCTCTGCTGTCACACAGCCCAGACTCCAGATTCCTGCGCCCGGGCTCCCACAGCCAAGTGCTTACGCAGCGCCACCCTGGCCTGTGTAGACTCTGTCTACACCTGCCAGGCAGCAATTCCAGGCCGGGCCAGCCTGATGTGCGAGGGGATGTCCCAGGGGAAACTCCCCACAGCTCAACACCATGCAGCTCCCCCACCCAGACCACTGCACCACTGGACTCTTAGGGGGACCAGCCCCCTTCCATTTCCTGAGAATGCCCCCACCTACCCCCCAACAGCTCTGCAGAAAATGTGAATTTGCACACATACCTCCCCCTACCCCAGCTGGTAAAGCTGCAGGACCTCCCCTCCCCTCCCTTGAAGAGAGAAGGAAGCTGTGAGCTGCCATAGAAACTATTTTAAAATGTAGTTCAAGGGGGAGAAGTGTAAAGACAGAAGGAGGAAGTAGACCTAATACAGAGAAGCCCCGAGGTGCTCATCCCTGCGCATGTGTTTACTGAGAGAGCTGCAACTGGGCACCCCCTCTCTGAGCTTAGTCTCAGTGGGGAGCGGCAAGTCAGATCACACGTTTGTAAATACAGAAGGTGCCCTGGAGGAAGGTAAAGCAAAACCAGGTAACAAGGGACTCAAGTCTCCCCACCAGCTACTGAGTGACCTGGGACAGTCATGACAACCTCTTCAGGCACCGGCTGCCTTCCTCACAACAGCCCTATGAATAGCTGGGTGTCGCTGTCCCTGCTTCCTGGAAAGTGAGAGAAACTGAGGCTTTCAGGCCGTAGACTGTGTTCCTGCTCACAGAGCTGGGAAGGGAACGCCCTGCCCCCCCGGCCACATCCCAGTGCATCCACACCTCTCTCTCTGGGCCTTAGTTTTCTGGCCTACAAAATGGGAACGCAATGAGGTTCCCAGAGGCTTCACAACAGCTCCACCCATAGAGGGCCTTGTTAGCTGTGGGGTACAGCACGGTAAGGCCAGATATGCAGAACAAATGCAGGGGATGCTGCTGGGGAGCTGTGGGTGGGAGTGGGGTAGGGAAGGGGGTTAAGGGGTGGGGAGGCTAGCTGCAAGGAGGAGGGGCAGCTGGGCTTTTCCAGTAGTTGCATGAAGGCTAGGCACTCTCAGAGACTCAGGGCTTCATTTCTCCAACAGGAGACAGGACAGAGGGTCCTGGATTCAAGCCCCAGCTTTCCAGTCTCTTGGCAATGTGGCCTTGGACCCATTAGGACCTCTCTCTCAGGCTGTTTCCTCATCTGTGCAATGGGGACACCTACCCTGAAGGGGTGCAGGAGGACTCTATGAAATCACCTGGGCAACACGCCCAGCCCACAGAGCTCTAGACGGCCTCTCACCCCACGAAGGTACCCCCCCCAAATGTCCCCTGGGCTGGTGCCGGTGACTGCCTGCTAGAGCTTCTGGCCAGGAGCTCAGGCACAACCCAGGAGGGAACAGCAAAGCCCTTTAATGGGTCCCTCCTGATAGTACAAAGCCTCTCAAAGCTGGAGAATTTTCCAGATAAGGTATCCTAAGGCTAGGACAAGAGTCTGGGATGAGACAGGACCATTGAAAACTTCACTGGAGGGCGCCTGGGTGGCTCAGTGGGTAAGCCTCTGCCTTTGGCTCAGGTCATGATCTCAGGGTCCTGGGATGGAGGCCCGCATCGGGCTCTCTGCTCAGCAGGGAGCCTGCTTCCGCCTCTCTCTCTGCCTCTCTGCCTACTTGTGATCTCTCTCTGTGTCAAATAAATAAAATATTTTAAAAAAAGAAAGAGAAAGAAAAAAGAAAACCTCACTGGAGCCTGGATCCCCCCGGGGGCCCCGGCCGTGGCCATGGAGGCTGACACACTCAGCCAGCCTGGCAGGATGCTCCTAACTCCTCCTCCTCCCCTCTTCCACCTGGGGCAGAGGACCGCCCTCCCTTAGGGAAGGTCCTGCCCTTGGTTCTCCCTCTTTGCAGGAAGTCTCCCGTGGCCATCCTGGCTAGAAGACCTGCTCCTCCCTGACTCCCCACACACTTCCCGGCTCCACTGTCCCTCCTGGAGCCCATGTGTGTGCCAAGCTGCCCAATGCCCTAGCTTCCTGTTGGCTGCTTTCTCCTCCACCGGCTCCAAGATTTGGATGGGGGTTCCCTGCTAATATGGCTCATCTCTAGAACCCCACCAGCTACCACCCTGCCTGCCATAGGGTGTCAATCAGTATTTGTTAAATGAGTGATCTCCAAGAAAAGTCATGTCAAGGATAAAATCAACCCTAAGTTGGTGATGGAGGATCTACTGGATGGAGGATCCCTAAACCACTGAGAGAAGGGGTCACAGCCTCAGCAGGAGGGGTTCAGTTGGTGCTGGATGATCCCGAGGCCCCTGGAGGCAGCCCCTTGGGATGGAGGACCCCCCTCCCCCGGGGGAAGGAAGGCGCTATCCCACCAGGTCATGGTGTTCTCTTAGAGAGCAGGCTCCACAGCCTGATGGCCCTGGGGGAGGCCAGCAAATCCCTATGGAGAAGGGGAAACTGAGGCCCAGGAGGTTTGAGCCCAGCTGTAGAGGAGTGAAAGGTGCACAAGGGCACTGCAGGCCATGGGACCAGGACACTGTGCTGCCCAAGGGCTGGCTGCGTGGTCTCCAGCAACTGCTGTCTTTTTTTTTTTTTAAGACATTCATTAGAGAGAGGATGGGGGAGAGGCAGAGGGATAGAGGAAGCAGATGCCCTGCTGAGTGGGGAGCCCGAAACAGGACTCCATCCCTGGACCCCGAGATCATGACCTGAGCCAGTCAGACACCTAGCCCACTGAGTCACCCAGGCATCCCTATGTTTTTAAGTTTCCTTACCTAAGTAATCTCTACACCCCATGTGGGTTGTAGAGACCCAGATATCAAGAGTTGTACTCTCCTCCAACTGAACCAGCCAGGCACCCCTGCCCCCTTTTTTAAAGCCTCAGTTTCGGGGCGCCTGGGTGGCTCAGTTGGTTGAGCGACTGCCTTCGGCTCAGGTCATGATCCCGGAAACCTGGGATCGAGTCCCACATCAGGCTCCCTGCTCGGCGGGAAGCCTGCTTCTCCCTCTCTCACTCCCCCTGCTTGTGTTCCCTCTCTGGCTGTGTTTCTCTCTGTCAAATAAATAAAATATTAAAAAAAAAAATAAAGCCTCAGTTTCTGGGTCTGTAAAATGGGGCCATAAGTTCTCTCTGGGCTGTTCGGGACCCTTGCTGCGTGCTCTGGTGTCTGTGACGCCAGGATGGTCATTCCTGCTGCAAGAGGGGGTAATGACAGGAGCCGGTGCAAAGTAGTCAGCCCTGGGACCAGACCAGAACTGGCGCTTGCCATCCTTCTCTTTAGTGTCATTGTTTTCCTTCAAAGTCTAGCCTGGGGCTTTTTCTTGGACTAATAGGAAGCCAAGGCCAGATACAGGTCCCATTCCTTTTTTTTTTTTTAAAGATTTTATTTATTTGACAGAGAGAGAGCACAAGTAGGCAGAGGGAGAGGGAAAAGCCCACTCTCCACGGAGCAGGGAGCCCGATGTGGGGCTCGATCCCAAGACCATGCGATGATGACCTGAGCCAAAGGCAGTCGCTTAATGGACTGAGACACCCAGGTGCCTTGATACAGACCCCCATTCTTATTCAAAAGTTTTTGCCTCTTTCTCAACTTTTGGATCAGCATATTATCTTAGGACCCTTGCAAAGCAAAATATTTTTTTTTTTTTTTAAGACTGTTTATTTATTTGACAGAGAGAAACACAGCCAGAGAGGGAACACAAGCAGGGGGACTGAGAGAGGGAGAAGCAGGCTTCCCGCCAAGCAGGGAGCCCAATGCAGGGCTCCATCCCAGGACTCTGAGATCATGACCTAAGCCGAAGGCAAACACTCAATGACTGAGCCACCCAGGCGCCCCAACAAAGCAAAATATTTTCACGCACCCCTCCCTTGGGGACTTCTATCCCTCATCTGTCCCCAACTGTCCTTCCTTCTCTGTTCCACTAAAGCTTTGTTAAACACCTACTATGTGCCTGGCCCTGTGCCTTCAGCCTCGAGACCCCTCCGGAGACATTCTTCCGGCAGAGAGGTCAGGTCTTCTTGGCCCCAGGATCCACTCTCATTGTTTCCCTATCCTGAGGCTCAGAGGATGCACTTGGAGAGGGGACCCGATCTTACAGGGCTCCTCACGCCTGCCTGCAAGGCCACCAGGGGGTCTCAGAGTCCCTCGGGATGGCGCTGGCTTTGTGGAGCTCAGAGGCGATGTGACCTGGGGGTCCTCAAAGGATTACAAAATCAGAAGATGCCTAAAGAGCCCGGAGGGAGGGGCCTTGAACCTTAAACTCTGTTGGTGTTTACTAAGGGATTATTTGTTTGTGGTCACAGATTAGGACCTCCTCTGATCCTCCCTACAGCCCTGCGGGTGTGGGGTGGGGTCAGCCCATTTTGTGGGATAACACTGAGGTAAAACTGGGCATCGCTGCCAGTCACAGAAGTGGGGAGAAGGGGTCAGCGGCCCCTAACAGGTAACAAATGGCAGAACTAGGGGGAGGGGAACTCCCTTCCACCGGTTGTCCCTCCCCCCCCTTAGTGCAGGATTTAAAGTAAACAAGCTTTATTGTTGTGTTCTAGGGAGGGTGGTTACTTTGTAATCACAGTGGGGCCTCTGCCTTCCTCCGCCTCCACCAGGCTCCTGGGCCCCACCTCAGGACTGGTCCTCCCTCTTCCTAACCTGCCCAGGGCTGGGTCCCACCCTACCTAGAATCTTGCTGATTCTCCTTCTGCCCTAAGGGCTCGGCCCCCATTTCTTCGGAAGTCCCGGAGCCTCCGAGCAGCGGCAGCCCAGGCTACTCCCCTCCCAAGGCCAGGGAATGGGGGTGTATGGGTGGTATTGGTGGAGGGGTGATGTGGGGGAAGGAGTGGGATGCTGCTGCTGCTGTTTCTACCAAAGCATCACTCTTAGTGTTCACATTTGTAAAATAGGCTCAAAAATACCTGACTCCACTCCAGGGGTGCCTGGGTGGCTTGTGGCAAAGCATCTGCCTGAGGCTCAGATCATGATCCCAGGATGATGGGATAGACCCCCACAACAGTCCATTTGCTTAGCGGGGAGTCAGCTTCCCCCCTTCCTCTGCAGGTCTCTGACTATGCTGTCAAATAAAATCTTAAAAAAAAGAAAAACAAAAACCAAAAAACCCCACCTAATTCCAGGTGGGTGCCAGGACCTGGGGGGCAGAAGGAAATGGGAAGTTTTTTGTTTTTTGCTTAAGTCATCTCTACTCCCAGAGTGGAACTCAAAACCGTGGTGAGTCACGGGTTCCACTGACTGAGGGAGCCATGAGCCCCCGGAACGGGGAGTTGTTTTGTTTGTTTGTTGTTTTGTTGTTAAGATTTTATTAGACAGGGGCGCCTGGGTGGCTCAGTTGGTTAAGCGACTGCCTTTGGCTCAGGTCATGATCCTGGAGACCTGGAATCGAGTCCCACATCGGGCTCCCTGCTCTGCAGGAAGCCTACTTCTCCCTTTCTCACTCCCCCTGCTTGTGTTCCCTCTCTAGCTGTGTTTCTCGCTGTCAAATAAATAAAATATTAATAAAAAAGATTTTATTAGACAGATAGAGACAGCAGAAGCAGGGGGAGCGGCAGGCCGAGTGAGAGGGAGGAGCAGTCTTCCTGCTCCTTGGGGAGCCCAAGGCGGGGCTCCATCCCACCATCCTGGGGTCTTGACTAGCCCAAGGCAGGCGCTTAACCCACTGAGCCACCCAGGCTCCGCAAAAGGAGAGTTTTTAATGGGTATAGAGTTTGTTTCTGTAGAGATGGGTTGTGGTGATCATTGCATATTCTGTATTTAACGCCACTGAACAGTCCACTTAAAAACAATAAGGTAAATTCTGTTACGTGTATTTTACCACAATAAAGAAAATTGAACCGGCTAGCACAGAGAGCATGACTATTTGAAGGGAAATTCCCCCGGTCGCTTGGTCCTCTCCCACGCTGGGTTTTCTTTTCTTTTCTTTTCTTTTTTTTTTAAGATTCTCTTTATTTAACAGAGAGATCACAAGTAGGCAGAGGTAGGCAAGCGAGCAGAAGAAACAGGCTCCCTGCTGAGCAGAGAGCCAGATGCGGGCCTCGATCTGAGGACCCTGAGATCATGACCTGAGCCGAAGGCAGAGGCTTTAACCCACTGAGCCACCCAGGCGCCCCCATGCTGGGTTTTCTTATCCATCAAATGGGCACGAACCGAAGCACCGAGCCCTCAGGGCCCCTTGGAGAACGAATGGGACAATCTGTCAAGATCCTAGATCGTATACCCAAATTTGGCCCTCGGATTCGCCCACCAGTAGTACTCCGCGGCGCCTACTGAGTGCACCGCGGGGCTAGGAAACTGCACACGCAGACAGCGGGGCGCAGACAGCTAACATTACACTAGCAACCGAAAACCGGGGGTCGGGATTCCGAGCCGCGGGGCGGGAGCTGCGGCCCCGGGGGCGGGGCGGGCCGGGGCGGGGCGGGCCGTTTATAAGCTCGGGAGCCGGCCGGCAGCCGCAGACAATACGCCTCCCGGCCCGAGCCCTCCGGCCCGAGCCCTCCGGCCACCGCCGCCGCCGCCGCCGCCACCTCGGAAGCGAGGTGAGTCCGAGCCCCTACCGCCGCCCTCACCGTGCTGCCCTGCGCCCAGGCCGCGAACGGCAGGGAGGCGCTCAGGGTGCTGCCTTGGGTGCCCAGCGACTGGAAGCTTGGGGACCGGTGCCCAGGTTTTTCCGTCCCGGGCAGCTGTTGGGTGTGTCCTTTTCGGGCGGCGTTTTGAGACCTCGGCTCTGGCTAGTTCTCCAGGTCCCCGCCGGCGATGGTACCAGGCACGGTCCCCGCGGGCCTCAGTCTCCGGGACGGTACAATGGGGCGGCTCTCGGATGCCCCTTCGCCCCGCACGGCCCTCCAGCGCGGCCTCCCGGGGTCCGGCGCCCACGCCCTCGGCGACGGGGGCTGCCGTGCGGGCCGGGCCGCTGCCGCACAGCCAGGTGTCCACGAAACCGGGAAGATGGCGTCGGGCGCTGGCCCCCGTCGGGACCCGGGGCGCCCCGAGTCGCCGCGCACCTGCAGAGGGCGGGAGGGAGGCTTTGTCGCGGGCCGCGGGGGAAGTACGGAACAGGAACTGCGAGCCGAGCGGGGCGCGGCCACCGCCCCGCACCTGCCCTCGCCCTGCACAGGTGCGCCCCGTGGGCGTGCTCCGCCTCGCTTTGCCACCCGAGCGGCCCGCGCGCCCGGCGCTGCAGTGGCCGCGGGCGCGTTCTATCCGGTGACCGGGAGCGGTCCCGCCGCCAGCCCCGCGCGCGGCCGGAACGAGCACCGGGGTCTCCCGGCCCGTAAGCTCTCGCTCCGAGCCCCGGCCTCCTGGGCGCGAAACCGCTTTGTAAACCGTTAGTCCTTACTGTAATTTTCGCTGGAATGAGCTACTCCGGGGGGGCGGGACTTTGTTGTTGCTGCTGCCGTTGTAACATTTTCCCGGAGCGCCTACGGTGGCCCGGCCCTTGGTCGGGTGTTCTCGCTGAAGCTTCGCTCCAGCTCCCCAGGAAAGGGAGGGTAATCGGTGTTATTCTTCCCGCGTGAGGAGTGGGCAGACAGTTGAGCTGAGCTCGGTGCTGGCCGCCCTCCAAAGTCTGGAGGCCACATTTCACAGGTGGAGAAACTGAGACTTTGTTCCAGGAGGCAGTATAAAGGTTGCCAAACTAAAAGCCCAGAGTCGTTTTCTGCGAGGCCCCACCAAAACTCTCCACCCAGCCATGTTGCAGCTGTGTTGTCTTAGGCCACCCGGCCTCTGAGCCTCGGTTTGTCCATTCTGCATAATGGGTTCATGAGGTTTCCCCAGCTGTGGAACACACCCACCCAAGGTTGGTGGCTGATTGTGGCTTCTCTTAGAGTGAACACTTTAACCTTATTTCCAATTATCTTGGACATGCCTTTGGGGATACACTCCCCAGTGGTACATTTTAGGTGTGTGGTGGGTTATGGTTTTACACTTCGCTTCCTAAGTGGTCTGAGGCTGCAGCCGGCTGGGCCTTAGCACCTGGCTGTTGATAATGCTCTTGTCCACAGCTTCAGCTCTCCTCCACCCTTCCCTTCCTGCTCCAGGATTTGGGGGTTTCCCACTCTTTTAACCTCAAGGTCAGGGGGCTGTCACGATTGCTTTAGTTGTGGTACCTTCAGTTTTACCAATGTTAATGTTGTACGTGTTTATTTTGTGCTTGTTTTTGGTTGAAAGAGCTAAAGCAAGGGGTGCCTGGATGGCTCTGTCGATGAGCGTCCACTTTCAGCTCAGGTCATGATCCCAGGGTCCTGCTCAGCGGGAAGCCTGCTTCTCCCTCTCTCACTCCCCCTGCTTGTGTTCCCTCTCTGGCTGTGTTTCTCTCTGTCAAATAAATAATAAAATATTTTAAAAAATAAAAGTGCTAAAGCATCTTGTGAGACTGGCTTTCAGTCTTTCAGTGGGTGCCACAAGGCCCTCCTTGGAGGTGGGGGGGTATTATCTAATTTAATCAACCTTCTAAGATGGCTGCCAGGTGACTTCTTTTTTTTTTTTTTTTTTTTTG